>CM035434.1:97849460-97996960 GCA_020310875.1 Ceratopteris richardii
TATTTTGAAGTTGACCATACCCAAGGGGAAGAAAACTGAGGGATCTCTAGGATTGTTGGCCATAAAGACAAGGGCAATTTGGGCTCTAAAGTACATTATTGAAAATGAATTGTTATGTCATTTGAATTTAAATATTGAGCTAACTTTGGGACTCTTACAGGTCCATTGAGAGCATCAAAGGGCATCCAGAGCACTAGCATATTGCAAGCTTGAGAACGGGGTTCTTGAGCACCAACGAGCAAGGGATAAGCAAGTGAGGTTGGAGATTCTCTGAAATCCCTCAGTCAATTCCTAGCTCAGGCTAAGAACGCATAGTATTGGAAGTAAGTTAGGGTACAATCAACTTAAAGTGTAGAAAATCACTCAAATATAAAACTTAATGTGGTACGATCAACTTAAAGTCTAGAAAATCACTCAAATATTCTTGACGGTGTGATATCAGAGAAGATCATAAACATGATAATCAACTAAAAAAAGAACCAAGTGATTGATACAAATTGATCTGCAATGAGGTTGTACCTTGGGTAAAAATTGGGATTGTTCATTCATGCATATGAACCTTAGATCAGGATGACACCTAGGGAGAGATTGACGAAGCCTTAGGTCTTCGGATTCTAGTGTCAATCACACTGCTAGGTCTTGGGCCCAGCAGTTGAGCAATTATTCACACTACCCTAGCTCTGAAACTAACAAATCAGAGATGTCTCAAGGTATGGAGCGACCCACAGGAAGTTCAGGAGTGGCTTACTTGCAAAAGGTTGAAGGTCCCTACAAGACTCAACTAGAATACCTTAGGACCAACCGATTAGGTGCTTGCATCTATGAGGATGGCCTAACAAGAGTCGTTGTCCAAATTAAAAACCCTGACCAACCCATTCTACTTGAACATCCAACAGTCAAGTTTGAAAATGGTGCATACCTGGACAAAGAAGGAACCATGTATGTGGTCACCACCTACCTAGATAGGACAGATGAATTTGGTAATGCGATCCCAGAAACGGACATAGGTAACCTAGAGCAAGGGAACATAGGTGGAGAGCCTAAAACCCCTCGAGGCAAATCAGTTCTCACTAGAATTATCACACCCGAGTGGGTTCCCCAGGACAATAAGAGCATAGATGTGCTCTTAAACCAAGAGACCGATGAAGCCTTTTGGAGGTATAAGCCTGATCAGTCGAATGAGGTAGGAACGATCACAGTCTATGAGTTCAAAGATTTTGATAGCCCAGGCAAAGTGACCTATTTAGACAATACTTCAGAGAGGATATTTGTGGTCACAGAGCATGGTAGGCATGCCTACACTTGGAAGGGTGAATTCATTTTTCCCCAACCAAGATCTAATGTCTCTTATGGCCACCAAGGAGCTAGAACATCCCAAGCTCATGGAGCTCAAAGGGACAGAAGTAGAGACAGGCCAGAGGTAAGTTTTGCCAACCCCTTGGGAAGAGAAAGGATGAGAACAAGGACGGATAGATGTTGGAGCAGGACAATCAACAATTGGTGATTATATGAAGACTAGAGATAAAGATATGAAGAAAAGATTGAAGTTCAACTTCATGAAGAGAAGTGAAGGTTCAGGAAGAAAATTTCTCTAAACATATGTACATTAGTTTTGTAAATACTTCAAAATACTTGAAGTAATGACGAATCAATACTCATATGTATATATATATATATATATATATATATATATATATATATATATATATATATATATATATATATATATATATATATATATATATATATATATATATATATATATATATATATATATACTTGTAGATAGTCGTATTAAAAGAGAGAGATGAAATATAGATGAATATATGATGACTATTGGATGTATCATCCATCACATGTATGAAGAGTTGAATAGAAACAATGTTCAGAGAATTGTGCATCGATCTTTTCTCCAGTTCTCCTTCTGGTTTGATTTTATCAGAAATCCTTTTGTACACATCTAAGTCCATAGTTAATCTATCTATGATTAAAGTTTGAGAGTCCAATTGCAAACAGGCTGAGAGAATTTTGTGTAGGAACATCTATATGTGAGAAAGTGTTGAGTGTCTTCTGAAACAGGCACAATCCCGATGGTCAAAGAAATGGTCAATTCTCAGCGCACAGTATAAAGTTTTACACAAATGAGGAGTCAAAATCTAAGCTCGAAGGTAAGCCATCTATGGCTAAAAGCATTTGCTTAAACGGGTTCTACTTTCAGAGAACCATGTGTTAGAAGTTGCAGGTGTCAAAGTCGACTCTACAAGAAGAGAGTTTTAGACATAGGTAGATTTTTTAAAACATTTCTCATAATCTACTTAGGCTTTTGAAGTGTTTTAACTTGGAGGAGGTGCACAAACTCTAGGCAACATATTCTACAAAGTTTCATCAGAAACTTTACACAAATGATCAATCAATGAGTCAATAATGTGTAGCAAATTTTTTTGTGAAATGACCTTCTTCACAGTTAGCTAAATTCTTGATAGTTTGGTGCTTGTCTTCCAAAATTGGTTGGAGTTTAAAGTTATTCTTGATATAGAGGTGGTCTAACATCAAGGATAGCTTGTTCTTTTGGAGATTAACATTCTCCATCAGTGGTCTCAGAGCAGGAAGTATCGAAATTGAGGAAAGGAAGACCCCGACTGTTGCAGATATACAAATTTCACACCTTGGAGGTTCAAAAAGATAAAGTGTGGAAGAAATACTGAAGGAAGACACATAAAGGCTATCAAAAGGATTAGAAGGAGCAACATTCGAAGCTAAGGTACATTCATTCCTTATAAGGATTAAAGATTTGATAGTACAGGTGAAGAAAGGATGGGAGTTAGTCTCCAAATTGAGAAGTTGGATAGAGAGAACTATCCAGCTTGGTCTATGAGAATGGAAGCTCATCTTATGAGCAAAGATCTGATGGGATACATCAGAGGAGAGGAAGAAAAGCCAGAGTTTAAAGATCCTAGTGTTCCAACTAGGGAAGAGCTTGCAGATATAAAGATTTGGATGAAGAAGGATGCTCAAGCAGGTAGCCATAGCTCTAGAAGATCAGCATAAGACGGCTTTTGCCACAGAATGGGGGATATTTGCCTTTCCAGTAATGCCATTTGGTCTTACCAATGCGCCAGCTAACTTTGAGAGGCTGATGTGTCATGTATTCAAAGAATTCTTGAGGAAGAACTTGGAAGTCTATGTTGATGATCTCTGTGCCCATTCCAACATTAAACAGACACATATACCTGAACTTAGGTAGATCTTTGATAGATTTAGAGAATATCAAGTCTGCTTGAACCCAAAAAAGTGTGTTTTCATGGTCATGCAAGGTAAGATTCTAGGACACATAGTGTCAAAAAATGGCATATCCACGGATGACGAGAAAGTGAGAGCTATTGCAGAGCTACCTAGGCCAAAGAATGTCAAGGAGGTACAGGCTTTCATGGGGCATTGTGGTTATTATCGTCGATTCATTCATATGTATGCCATCATTGCAAAGCCTCTGTATGCTCTTTTGACTAACTTTGAGTGGACGGATGAGTGTGAGAATTCTTTCAATGAGCTTAAATGGCGATTATGTTTAGCACCAATCTTGAGCACCCCAGATTGGAATAAGCCCTTTCATGTGCATGTGGATGCATCCAACTATGCTATTGGATGTGTGCTAGCACAACCTACAGGCGAAGGTAATATGGATCTTCCGATTGCCTATGCTAGTAGACAATTGAATGCAGCTGAAGGAAACTATACAACCACCGAACGAGAAGGATTAGGCATGGTATATGCGGTTAAAAAGTTTAGACACTATTTGCTTGCAAATAAGTTTAAATTTTTTACTGATCATCAAGCACTGTTGTACTTGGTAAACAAGCCATGTAAAATAGGTAGATAGTAAGATGGTTTCTCTTACTAATGGAATATGACTTTGAGGTAGTGGTGAGGAAAGGCAAGACTCATTTGAGAGCAGACCATCTCTCTAGGCTCACCTCTAGAGAAGCCCCACAAGGAGTTTCGGATGATCTTCCTCATGCTTACTTGTTTAATTTGGAAGTTGTACCTCAGTGGGCTAAGTTGTGAGTATTGACATATGGGCCTAACCACCCAATATTAAACACCAAGATAGAGAGGTAGTGAAAGCCCAAAAGTACCACATCATGGCAGGGAGTATGTACAAGCATACATATCAAGGAATATTAGCTTGTTGTGTGGAAGAGGATGAGTATGCTAAATGGTTGCAATTCGCGCATGTAGGTGCATTAGAGCAACACTACTCAAGGCAAAGAACCCTATAGATGCTAAGGAGTCTCGGAGTGCATTGGCCTACTATGGAAGCAGATGTACATAAGTTGTGTAAGGAATGCCCAGTCTGTCCTATTAGACCACCTGTGGAGCACGTTACTCTGTACCAAGTGTCTCTAGTACCAGATTGGAGTAAACCACTAGTAGCCTTCCTGAGGACGAACATATTCCCTCAAGAGATGACTTTGGATAGGCAAAGAAGTTTAGGACATGAAGCCCTAGACTACTCACTCATTGGAGATAACTTATACAAGCGTGATAAACATGGTTACCTCAGATTATGTGTCAATGAGAGTGAATATCTTAAGATCTTGGAAACTGCTCACCAAGGTGTAGCAGGAGGACACTTTGGTCCAGATCGGGTGATTAAGGCAATCCTCTTTGTAGGCTTGTGGTGGCCAACCCTTCACATGGATGCACATACCTACGTGAAGAGGTGTGATGTTTGTCAGCGAACTCAGTATCCTATGTGCAAAGATGAGATGCCATTGAAACCTATGATGGGTGGACGTGCATACTCTAAGTGGGGAATAGAATTTGTAGGTCCTATTAATCCCCCATCTAAGAGTTCCCATGCGGAGTACATCATCGTCACCACAGACTATCTAACCAAGTGGGTAGAAGTAAAAGCCACTACGAAGAATGATGCTCAAATGATAGCTAAGTTCCTATTTGAGAATGTGTTTACAAGATACGGGCTACCTATAGAGCTAGTATAGAGGGACTCACTTTTTGAATGAAGTGATTGAAAATCTTCTACAAGAATTATTGGTGATACATAAGAATTCGGCCCCCTATCATCCACAAGCTAATGTGCAAGCCGAAAGCACAAATAAGATTCTATGCAATGTGCTCACCAAATTAGTGAATAATAAACGCTCTAATTGGAACAAACAGCTACACCATGTTGTTTGGGCATACCAAGTTGCCTATAAAATGGTACTTCAAGCCACAGCCTTTCAGATGGTATTTGGCCAAAATGCAGTGCTACCATTGGACGTTTTGATACCTACATTGAAAGTAGCACAAGAGTATGATTGGACAGGCCATGAGCTCTCCTCTAGAATCTCTGACCTTGAGTGACTAGGTGAAACAAGATTAAGAGCTACAGCAGGAATTTATGCAGCCAAGAAAAGACAAAAAGCATATTTTGATGCACACGTGAAGGATAAGGGCTTGAAAGTAGGAGACCTAGTCCTAGTCTACACTTTGAAGCAACATGCAAGGAAATTAGAGAAGAGAGGCTATGGAGCAATGATTATCAATAGGATCTCCACAAGTGGAGCAGTTCAACTAGCCACTCTAGAAGGCGACATTCTACCAAGTTACATCAGTGGATGCAGAGTCAAGTTATATCAGGAACCCCTCATAGAGGAGATGTTAAATCGACTCAATACTGCAAAGAAACGTAAAGAAGAGGAAAAGCGGATTCGAGAAGAAGCACAGGCAGAAGCATTGGAATGCATCCGAAGAATGAAATTGAGGAGACAGGGTAGAGATCAGCCTAGGACAAATGCCTATGCAGATCCAAGATCTCATATAATGGCTATGTGTGAAGTCTCAGGTGTAAGTTCCAATAGAATAATTGACCGACGTTCTTTTGTAACCTTAGAGATAGGACAAGGAAATAGTGCAAGAACCGTACGAGCCTTGATTGATTCAGGTGCAGCCACTA
Source organism: Ceratopteris richardii (assembly GCA_020310875.1). NCBI lineage: Eukaryota > Viridiplantae > Streptophyta > Polypodiopsida > Polypodiales > Pteridaceae > Ceratopteris > Ceratopteris richardii. The sequence continues at coordinate 97,855,420 of CM035434.1, forward strand.
GTGCTGTTAAACTTTCTTACTGTCGAGAATTGGACTTAAGTGTCAATCCTGTAGAAGCATATCTCATAGGATTGGGAGGTGTGGAAACCCCTTGCATGGGCGAGGTGGAACTTCCCCTCTACATCCAAGATGTTCTTATGAAAGTTAAGGTGCTAGTGTGTCAAGACGAAGACCTCACTGAGCCTCTTGTCTTGGGTCAAGACTGGATCTACGATCACTCAGTCAACCTAAACCTAAGAAGTGGACTTCTTTAGGTCTGGGTAAATCAGAACCGCATTACGATTGAGTTAGCAAATCAGGCACTCAAGGAACTAGGAAAGGCACAAACTTCTGGTCCTTCGGGGAGTACACATGAAGATGATGATGCTATTCTTGTCCATAACTATGTGATGCATAGGGATGATTTTCTCAACAAAGAAGTCAAGGATACGATGGAACTCCCTTCTTTTCCAAAAGTCATAGGGACACGGCAACCAAAGGAGTGCCAAATGTAGAAAAAGTAGATGACCTATGCTCGAAGCCAAAAGAAAGTACGAAGCAAGGTGCTTCGGCCACCGAAACAGGTGTGGGTGCGGAAAGGCGAGCATCCTGTTGCGGTCAGTTCACAACCACTGGCTCAACTTCATATTAGTGATCAACGACAGGACACTAATAAGAATTCTTTCAAAAATTCTTCTACGAAAGTAAAGTCTATCTAGGTACTTAAGCAGTCGATGAAGGTCGACCCACAATCAAGACACATCTGGGTGCTTAAGGCTTGCTTGAGGGCTCAAGTGGCTACCCTTAGGCTTCACAAGACCAAGCTCCATTCACACATAATGACACATGCTCCAACTGGCACTAACCAGACTACTTGCAAGTGGGTCCCTAAAAAGCCCCAATTTCAAGTAGTCACTTTTGTAAAGTCTCCCATAGCCCACCGACGATCCCATTGTAAAACCATGCATTACAATTGGGGACTAAAAGCTTGTAATAAACCCCCTGACCCCCACATTGTAAATTCATCTCCCCCTACTAACGGCATCATCCTCACACCACACTATTCCACTTAGCACATAGAACTATTCATTCACTAACTACACACACAATCATCGAGCACCAACTGAATCACTAACTTGTCACAATGCCTCATGTTAATGTTGTTATGGGGACAAACTGTCATCTCTTGTCCACTACAATGTTAACATGTGAATCTATATTCTCACAGAATCGGCAAGCAAGCGTAACATGGCAGAAGCAACAAGAACCAATTCCAAGGCAGGGTCCAGCGCCCAAATAGTGGACATTGAAACTCTCCTCCTCGAACCACAACTCATCGAGAGGCCTCAGGAACTCAGAGCAGTGCATGTACTTCCCATTCAAGGCCCTCCGTAGGGACACACTTCTCAAGTAGGCAAACATGCACATTGGTTCAGCGATGTCGCAAGTCCATTGGGCGAAGGCACCTACTTTTGGGAAGCAAAAATTGAATTCAATGGAAAATGGGGAAGATACCATTTCTTTACCCGTGAATTCAAGAAGTATCAAGATGCACAAGTAATGAGATCTGTATGGACCAAAGCGGGCTTGGATAGCTACTTGAGGGCACTCTTACCTAAGCCTGATTTCTTGCGTTGCTCCTACTTGATTAGTACCATCACCCCTAGCACAGCCAAGGGAGGCGATAGTACCTTTGTGCTTCCCTCATTAACGCCAGGTCATGAACTGAAAAGATTCAAGCTTACCCTCAACTTAGTAAGGGAGGCCCTGGACATGAAAGATATGCATATTCCCACAGAGAAAGAAACATTAATTCTCGGAAGAATGAAGCACAAAGATCTCAACAAACTAAAGGATATGGTAGCTATGACACCGACCATCACCCTCCACCTATGCACGATCATGCAACACTTCACCTTTCCCGCTCAAGAACGCTTCATTATACCACCAAAAAGAATCTGGTTTAGCTTGTACTTGGTGGAGACAGAAAATCTCACAATCAATCCACCCCACTAGATCATAGATCAAATCCACTTAGCACATCAGTGCTGGAATAAGAAACATAAGAATGTGCTTCATGGATGATGCATGCTAACAAGGATCATTTACAGGTGCTTAGCTTATGATGTGCCTATTCAAAGAGCACTGGTGTGGTCCAGAGCTCAGGAATTCCAGAGACAGCCATCAACAATAGGACCACCATCTAAAAAAATGAGAGGAGTAGTCCAGATACCATGTGCCCAAGCAAGGGGTGCCACCCTCACACCAAAGGTGACACCACTTCAAACACGATGTGTCCATCCCTTTACTATTTGTTTACCCAGGCTAAGTGTAGAAGGGACCAGTCTTGTTTTCCCTCCGATTCCCTCTGAACAAGGTTACACTTTGGATGATTTAATAGACGAAGAAATTGCCCGAATGATTTATGAGGCTAATCTGGAGACGGATGAAGCTCAGACCCAAGGACTGCGACCAACCACAGGGGCTTCCGCTCCTACCCAACCTGAAGTAGTGGAAGTAGACGATGAAGAAGAGACTGAAGAGGAAGCAGATGAGGAACGCGACCAAGAGCACGAAGACACTTCAGAACTAGCAGGTGCCCCAGCTTATACTGTGCAGATAAAAAGATTGTATGAGACTATGAAAAGAGTACAGGAGCATCACAAATTTTCACTAGAAACAGGGAAGATGTTGATAAGTCAAATGTTAACAGAAGAAGGGGTCGACGACCAATTTATTGAGTCTTTGAACCTTCACGCGGATGCGCTTGGCCTGGATGAAGCCATTCATTCGGCTCTTGCTTACATTCATCGTTTTGAGCAACGAGTGCCTATTCGTCCCCTTCGCCCCGGAAAGAAAATTCACATAGATGTCAGCACCAGGAGATACCACACAGACAGAACAACATCATGAGGCACCACCATCACCAACACCATGGCACGACCACCCCAACTTCCACAATCACCACATATGTTATGGGAATTCCTCTCTCTTTAGGCACCCAACTTGGAGAGGTTACCATGCCTACATTCACAACACTATTCATGAAAATGACATCCACCCCGCCCACAGTTCCGATTTACATGGTTACTCACTCTTTTGAAACTATGGAAACTTCACCAACAACAGCACCACTCCGTTCCCCCACCCTACCACAATCTCCCATACCCCCTCCCCCCATATCACCTCTCGATTCCACTTCATTCACGATCCCTTTCCCCTTCCCCATCCCCCCTGCATCTTCCACTTTCACAGCATCATTACATGTAAATAATATGTTTTCTACATTACATCAATGTGTATATGAGCTCCAGAACGAATACCAGACCCTAGAAGATCGCCATCGCCAAATCACTACGGACCACCAACAATTACAGAAGCGGCTTGCTGCCCTAGAAGAAGAGAACGCCGACTTAAATCAACGTTATACTATGCTCGAACACGCCCATCATACCTTATTGGAAGTTGTCCAACAATCAGAATCGTCGAAAATTAAGAAGTTAACAGCATTACTTGAACTTTATCAGTCCGAGAACATCAAAGTCCGACGTAATCTAACGTTATTGAGGAAGCACATGGCCACGGCTCTAGAAGAAAACAATTGACTTTAAAAGCAGAAGGAAGAAAACCTAGAGGCAGTCATGGAAGGCTCCCCCCATGAGATCGACCCAGAGAAGTTTAAGGCAGTCCCTTCAGAGACTATCAAAACAATCCTGGAAAGCTATGCTGATCTGCTAGAAGCACCTGATGAATTGGGAAAAGAACGGGATACTCTCCGCCAACAGCTAACGACGCAAGAAGAACCACCCAAGATCACAGATTCTACTGCAACTTTAGACGAAGTAAATGCACTGAGAGAACAGGTCGCTGAGTTGCAAAGTAAGCTACTTCAATATGAACGACAGCCCTCCCCAGTCATAGAGCCAGAACTAGAAGAATTGGTACCCATAGAAGTAGACGAGTCATACGAGGAGCCATATGTTCCTATGCCAATGCGGGGTGGATGACAAACCTCTGAAGGATTGGATACACTTGAGGTAGAAGCCCAAGAATGATTGCAGACCCTTGAGAAAATGGCCAACATGCATGATGATCGAGTTGTGGTACAAATTCAAACAATGTCTAAGATTGAGGACACTATTATCAAATCAGAATATTTCCAACACATGTCTCATCACAGATGGATAGGCACAAACGATGATCAATATGTGCCCTATTGTGTGCTCTTCGCCGATTATAATGCAGAAATTCAACGACGATGTGGCAAGGCTCCAACCTTCGCCACTCAATTCGGCCCCGATGATACACCTAAAAGCGCCACACAAGGATCCATTTTCCAACCTACATGGTGGCTATGTCTCCTCGAAAATTACCTAGAAATGGTTCGTACATGGAATAATATGCCACTATTCATCAAGTATAATCCATGTTATGCCCCAGTCCTCAGAAGATGCACATGAATGAACTTTGCTATCACTCTAAAGAATGTTAAAGGTTGTGCAAAATGGTTAAATTACGTATACCTAGCACCACCACGAGGACCAGCTACAGTGGCATACATGATCTCTACCATCCGTCACTAGGGAGTCAAGCTGCGAAACATACCAGACATGATGGCCCAAATGTGTATAAAGATATTTGAAATAATGTTGGTCACATTCAGAACTTTCAAAAGCATTAAAGACCCACATTTCTCAGGAGTTGGCTTCATCGCAGGCAACCTAGACTTGGTGTATGACATGAGCACAACCCCCTCAATTAATGTAATATATGCCTGGCACGCAAGAATAAAGTACCTCCCAGCATGCTATAAAAAAACTTTCGAGGAGATGTTCATCACAGGGTTCTGGGAATATCACTCCGAAATATTCGTACCCAAACCCTCACATCTTCTCCACCTTTTCGCTGTGGAGAGGACCTTACACTTCGAGCAATTTTGGTTGCCACATTCGGATGTTCCAAGGGCCGTAGATTGGGATGCTTTATTAATAGACTTAGCACGGGGGCTGCGGCTGGAAGAACATCACCTAACTTCAGATGTGGTTGAATATTATGTCAAACGCTGTCGGAAGGATTTCCTCACTCGAATTGTCATATGGAAAAATAAAAATAATTTGCTTTAGAGCCGATTAAATGATATCTCTCTCATATTTTTTATAATGCATTGGTTTAAAATGACTAATGTTTTTCTTTTGAGTACCTGCAGATAACAAAAACAAGAAGAGCTGAATTAAGAGAAGACCTCATCTCTATTAGTTAAAGACATATTTGTGTATGTATGTAGATGCAAGAGAATAAGTAAGAATGTATGATAATGTTTGTTAATTCTAATGTTTATATTTATGCATATGAACTTTCATGTTGTTGAGAATATATCTTAGCTTTAGATATGCTTCAATAGTTGAATTCATTTATGTGAATGTATTCCTTAAGAAAAGGTCTAGCATCCTACAATATATGTGGATTAAACCCTATATGTTTACCTATTCATAAATTCTAGAAACTTCTAAATGTGTTGAGTATGATTCACTCTAAGTACTTGTTTACATATGTTATGAGAACTTCTATTGTATATGATAAATGGGATTAACTCTGAGTTTGTACCCATGTAAGTTCATAAATAATCATGTAAATGAGAACATCTATACCTATTTACCCAAAAGTGTGAGTATGGGGATATATTAACTTTTATAGAATCATTAATTAAATACTAATGTATATGGATTTTAGGCCATAAGATATCTAATCGCATTATAACTTAAACAATTATGAGTTTCAACCCAAGTAATAGTCAAGCTTATAGAGATATTTCTTTATACCCATATTTTAAATGAATATAATCTATATTAGGAATTGAAATTAGTTGATATATTTAAGTGATATTATAGGATAACTAATATAATTGACTAATTTTTCACTACTATATTATATATAAAGTCAATTAAATTAATTAATATTTAATGTATTTAATATACTATTTTCTTTTACTTAACTTATATTAATAACTAAATGTCAAAATATATACGTAAGTTTAGTAAAGTATAAGTTAGTATTAGTTTATCTATTAGTGTACATATGTTAAAATAAGTAATGCATGACCGTTAGTTCACTTAACTAGGTGTGTGCGCATGGGAAGAAAATACGTATGTGTTTGTATATATATGTTCATAATCAGAGTTTTTTTTTTTTTTATGTTGTTCTTCCTGTAGGTACGGCGAAGCTCTGATGAGAGAGTGTGTGAGACAGAGAGAGAGACAGAAAGAGAGATGTCTGCTTCATCTTTCCCCCCCCTCCTGGCTGTTGCGCACACACATGTCAGAGATGGAGAAATGCAAAGTGCGGGGCTCTGCTGTCGGCTGCTTAGAGCGTTAGAGAGAGAACATAGGCACAGAGATTGGCGCAATTTCGTGATTGTTGTGGGATACGTGCTGGAGACAGAGAGAGCTGCTGACGGCACAGATGAGAGAGGAGAGGAGATTGGCCACGTAGGCAGTGCTAGAGAAGAATCCTGGCGGCGCTCGGGAAGGAGAATTCTATGAGAGAGATCATGAGGAAACGGCATCACGCGGAAGATAGAGAGGCGTCAAACGGGAGAGAGAGTCACCTGGAAGCTCTTGTGTGCATGGATAGATGGTTAGATGCACCGCGCAAGAGATTCGATAGAGAGAGAGAGCGCAGGAGATTCGATAGAGAGAGAGAGAGAGAGTGCAGGAGATTCGATAGAGAGAGAGAGAGCGCAGGAGATTCGATAGAGAGAGAGAGAGAGCGCACAGGAGATTCGATAGAGAGAGAGAGAGAGGCACTCTGATGCATGCACTGCATAAGTATTGACCATGTAGTGAGAGAGATGCTAAGGAGTCGCCACTATCCGTCTGTTGCTGTAGAGAGATGGAGTTATAGCGGTTGAAGTGTCACCATGCACAGAGAGAAAAGATACGGTAGCTGGCGCTCTAGAGATCTGCCACCGACGGGCAAAGAAGAGAGATATGCTTGTTCGAAAACCTGTTCATTGGTTAAGTCAATGACAGAGAGAGACAGAGAAAATTCTGTGATGTGTTGCTGTTGGTATGCGCGCATAGAGTAAATGATGGGGTAGAGATAGAGAGACAGTCCCTGGTTGTCGGCCCACCGTCCACCTAATCAAGCATAGACTATAGTTTGTAGAAACGGATATCCCTGGCGGTGCGCAAGACAATTCAACAGAGATATGATTATGGGGGGGCCGATTCCGAGAAAGAGAGAGAGAGAGAGGGAAAGAGATTTACATGAGCATGAATGCATGTGTATGCATGTTTATGAATGCATATGTATGCATGTTTATGTATGCATGAGTGTGCATGAATGCATGTGTGTGCATTAAAGTTAAGATGTATGCATGTATATATGCATGAGTAGATGCATGTAAGTAGGATGCATGTGTGCATAAGTATTTGAATGTAATGTGCACAAATGCATAAGCACATAAGTTAGTAAGTATAATGCATGTGTATTTATGCATGTGCATGAGTGTGAGACATATATGCATATGTATTTATGCACGTATGCATGTGTATATAGTAAATGTATGTAAATGCATGTGTACATGAGTGATATATATATGTATGCATGTAAAAACAAATGCATGTATAGTTAAAGTATACATGTGATGTGATGCATGTGTATGCATGGTATGTGTGTGTATGCATGTGCATGTGAAGAATGTATGCATGTATGCATATGCATGTTAGCATGTATGCATAATTATATGCATATAGTATGAGTGTGAGTATGCATGTGCATATAAGGATGAGTATATGTATGCATGTGCATGTTAAGATAGGTAAGCATGCATGTAAGAATGTAAATAATGCATGTATATGCTAATGCATGTTAATGAATACATATTAGATATAAGTTAATTGATGCATGTTTGCATGTAAACAAATGTGTGTTTGCATAGATGTCTTCAAATGCATGTAAATTAGAGTGAAATAAAATGTGCATATAAGTAATGAATGCATGAGTTATGCATGTTTATACATGTGATATGTGTAGTGCATGTATGCATGAGTGAGTGTATGCATGTGCATATGTAAAGGATGTTCATAAGTATACATAATCAAGAATGATTAGCATGAGTAATGAATGTGCACATAAGCATATGAAATAAGATGCTTGTATATGTATGTCTATTTTAATAAGAGTACATGTGTATGCATGTGCATATCTATCTATGTATGATGTGCACAAATGCGTATGAATTTAAGTTAGGAAGTTAGAAGTGTTTGTATACGTATGTTAGTTTAGGTTTAAGTTATGTATAAAAAGTTAAAGTATTCAATGAGTGTTTCATATTTACTAAAAGCATACTTATGTTTTTTTTTATGTTGTTCTTCCTGCAGATCATTGAAGAGATTACAAAGGAGCATACGAGAACACAAGCATACGAGATTTCAAGATCACAAAATTATGATATTTGAAGATTGTTTATTAAGTTGTATAGGATTATCTATTAAGAGAATTGTATTAGCACTTAAGATAAGCTATTGTATAGGCTTAAATCCTAAAGATTTCTAGCACTTCCACTTTTCGATATAATTAAAGATTTGTATAGGCTTAAATAAGATTGATTTTGAAATTCTTCATACTGTTTCACTGAAAATTAATTGAGATCTTTACTTTTTTATTTCGTATGTCTAAAGAGATAGGATCTACAAGTAGTTCTAAACTAGTATCTACAAACGATTCTGATATTAAGAATCAAGAATTAGAAAACTTAATAATAGGAACATTGCTTCCGTCTTCAATTGATAGTTCAAATAATAACAAAAATATAGAAGTTGAAATTATTAAAGATAAAGTAGTTAACAAAACTTTACACACGTTAGATTACGATCGTCTTCTTTCTAGAATTTTACCTTTAATTACCATAGTTTTGCCAGAATCGGAGGACAAGAAAGACTTATGCCCACCTAATTTAGTTAGAAAACCTAACTCAAATCAAATTGAGAACGAAGAAGTTGACTTTGTTAAAGATAAAATTACAAACGAGAACTTAGTTATGTCTTATCAATTAGAAGCTATAGAACATTATAGAAACACTCGTCCTTACGATCCTTAGCCTAAATAATTAGTTCTTAATTTGCACTCCCATATATTAGAAACATATAGGTTTTTATCACACCTAAACTGAAAAATCAACCAAAGGCCCTAGGCATACTTAGAAGCACCCTGCGTGCAGTCACATGGTTAGGTTAGCGCGATTCTTGTAGATGAACGTCAGCCTCCCTTCACACCCCTCTACGACAACGCTCAGCCCAACAAGGGTCTATCAGAGACGACAGACACGAGAGAGGGGGGGGTGTTGGTAGCAACCAGCGTACCCAAGGACCCAAAGGACAAGGAAGCCAAAGAAGGGAGTCAGAGCAAGGAACAAGCAGGTGGTCCTTACGGTCCTTAGCCTAAATAATTAGTTCTTAATTTGCACTCCCATATATTAGAAACATATAGGTTTTTATCACACCTAAATTGAAAAATCAATCGAAGGCCCTAGGCATACTTAGAAGCACCCTGCATGCAGTCACATGGTTAGGTTAGCGCGATTCTTGTAGATGAATGTCAGCCTCCCTTCACACCCCTCTACGACAGATTTGGTGAACCCGATGTGAAAGCGTGACGATAGTGTGTCTAGGACTTACGTTGCATTTTCAGTTTTAATTTAATTTTATCTTCTTCTTGTATGCAAGAAATTTGAAGATTGAAGCTGTGACAAAACCGTGGAAGAAGGATTTCCATCTGGTGGAGCTTCATCGTCTCAAAACCCCCCCCTCAACGTTCAAGAGAATCAAGATATATTCATGGTCATTTTAGTTTTGTGTTTAAGATTGTTTTAACGTTCACTTTTGAACCTCTTCAGCAAAGATATCATCAAGTAAGGTGTTTAGTTTAAGTTCTTTGTTTTTATTTTATGGACATCACTTAAAAAGAAAAGTTGTTTTCATCTACACTAGGATTTAAGCACTTTCATATTAGCATTTAAAGAGTATTTGAATTTTTCTTTTGTATTTAGGAAATATAATTTTTACTTAAAGCATTTAAATATCTGCATTTTGGGAAAAGCCATTATTTTTGCATCATTAAAAAGAAAAGATTTTAAGTTTTGAAAAAGAAATATTGTTTGATTTATTGCATAAAAAGAAAGCTTATAGCATAAAAATAGTTTAAATTTAGGTTTTTTTTTATAGTTAATGCTTTTATTTTTTTTCAAAGAAATTAATTTTAAAGAAATTAATAGTAAACTAAAAAACTTAAATCAAGAAAAACTATTTTATAAAAATTATCTTATTAAAAAACCCTTTAAAATTGGAAAAGTTTAAAAAAAAATTAAATCTCTAAAAAACTTAAATTCAAAAAGAGTACATATAAAAGATAAGTCAAAATTTAGGTTTTTTTTAATTTAAAATTATTTTAGAAAAAAAAGATTAGAATTAGTAAAGCCTAGGACTAGGGTAAATCCATCCCTGGCTTTATCAACTAGTGATAGATTTAGGCAATGTAGAGAGCAATTAGATCCGGCTATTAGGGAACTTCTTCTCTATTCGAAACATTATCAAGAACGCAAAATGGAGGAAATGTTTAGGAACATGATGATAGAAAAGCAAGGGACACGTACAGTCCAAGCTATTCTAAAAGAAAAAGGAAAATTTACCAGATAAACATTACGGAATACTTGGATGCATTTGAGGAGCAAGTGCAAATCCAGGAATTACCTGAAGATGTTTTAGTTAAATACTTTAGTCGAGTAGTTTCTAGTTCAATTCTAGAATCTATACAAGAGCATGCCAAAAAAACATGGGAGGAATTTAGAAAGGAACTTCATAAAATGTTCTACCTCGAGGATTTTAGCCAGCACAGTCGAGAAGGTTTTCTGCGTTGGTTAAACACTGTTAAGAGCAATGAGTCTTTAACTCATCTTCACGGTGAGTTTATGAGACATCTGGCTCAACTTCCTGAAGATGACAGAAATGCTATTAATCCAGATGTAATTATATATTTTCTTAAGATACTTAATCCAGAAGATAGGGCTGAAATTGAAAGACGAATAGAAGAGCCAAGAAAAAGGTATGGGCTAACTGATGACTGGGAGAAAGTCAAAAAAGAGATAGAGGCTGTTGCTCAAATGAAGCAAAGGCAAACGATTTTATATTCTAGACCTAATGCTTCTCAGCCAAGGGAAACTCCTGCTATAAGGCAAGTTGACATGCCAATGCCTGCGACTACAGTGACGGCTAATAATGCAACTGCTACTAAAGCTCCCATAGAATTTCAATTAGATATTCTATGTAAACAGATGGAGAATGTCATGAATATGCAAGCATCTCTTTCAAAAGAGGTTGCTAACTTAAATAAACAAGTTTACTCCATGAGCTTTAATGATCCAGGGGCTAGCAGTAGTGGTGCAGAGCAAGCTCTGCCTAATCAACAAGTTATGCCTCAATATGTTCCACCACAACCAGTCTTTCAGCCAGCACCTCAGCAAGCTCCTCAATTTTCTGTACAACCAACCTTTCAAAGAAATAATGAGAAAAGAGGGACTGGCGTGAAGCGCTGTGTTTGGTGCGATAGTCAGGAGCACGCATCATTTGCTTTTGAAGAATTAAAAAGTGCTAAGGCGAATCAATTAGTTGTGGAAATTGTTGGTGCATGTCAATCATCAATTGAAGGTTAATGAAGAAATGAAGTCAAAGAATTAAGAAGAGAACAAATTCAGAAGCTTGAAGGAAGGACATACTCAAAAATTCAAAGCTATGTACACATATGTACATTAGTTCAGATATAGGTGACTCACACTTTTGATTAGTCATAAGTTTGTACATATTTGCCTATAAATGGTTTGGAAAAAGTCGGGGCACATGAGATGAGAGAATAGGAAGAGAGAAATAAGTTGTAGAAAGTGTCATTGGACACATGAAAGTTAGTTGAAGTTATATCTTCAATGTAGTTGTAACTTTTCTGAGAAATCAAGAAAATCTTGCGCCCGATGTTTTGCTGTTTGCTACCTCTGTAGTTAATCTTTTGAGAAATCCTTCTGAACATATCTAAGTCCATAGTTAATCAATCTATGGCTAGAATTTGAGAGTCTAATTGTCATCTGGTTAAGAGAATTTTGCATAGGAACATTCATATGTGATGATGTTCTGAGAGTCGACAAAACTGGCGCAGATTTCATGTTCAGAGAAATGAACATTGCTCAGTGCATGGTGTAAAGTTTTACACAAGTGAGGGCTCAAAATCTAAGTTGGAAGGTAAGCCATCTATGGCTAAAAGATCTTGATCAAACGGGTTCGACATTGGGAGAACTATAGCTAAGAAGTTACAGGTGTCAAAGTTGCTACTGCAGAGAAGGTGTTCTACACATAGGTAAATTATTTGTATGATTTCTCAGACTATACTGAATCATTTGCAGAGATTTAAGTTGGAGAAGGTGCGCAACCTTAAGACGAAGCATTGTGCAAAGTTTTATTAAAAACTTTACAGGATTGATTAGTCAATGAGTGATTAATCTGCAGCAGATTTTTCAAGAGAAGTGATTTCTTCACAGTTAGTCAACTTCTTGGTAATGTGTTAGTGGATTTCCAAAATTATGTGGAGTCTAAAGTTATTCTTGGTCTAGAGGTGGTTTAATACCAAGTATAGCTTGTTCTTTTGGAGATTAACACTCTCCATCAGTGGTATCAGAGCAGGTTGTGTCAAAATTAAGGAAAGGGAGACTCCGACTGCTGCAGACATACAAGTTATACATTTCGAAGGTTCAGAAGGATAAAGTGTTGAAGAAAGATTGAAGGGAGACACGCAAAGATTATGAAAAGAATCAGAAGAAGCAATACTTGAAGTTAAGGTACATTTATTCCTTGTAAAGTCTAAAGTTTTGAGACTACAGGTGAAGCAAGGATGGGAGATAGTCTCCAAATTGAAAAGTTGGATAGAGAGAACTATCCAGCTTGGTCTATGAGAATGGAAGCTCATCTGATGAGCAAAGATTTGATAGCATACATTACAGGTGAAGAAGAGAAGCCTTAGTTCAGAGATCCTAGTGTTCCAACTAGGGAAGAATTGTCCGATCTAAAGAATTGGATGAAGAAGGATGCTCAAGCAAGGAGCATAATCTACATGGCAGTCAATGACTATTTGCTTCCTCACATTAGAGGACTTGAAAGTGCAAGTGACATTTGGAATGCTTTGGAAGAGCATTTCCAAAACACAACCAAATCAAGGAAGGCCTCACTATGGGCAGAATTTACTATTTTCAAAAAGAAGGCCTCACAATCAATCTCTGATTATGTGACAAAGATGAAGGACATTGCAGATTCTCTAGGTGCAGTGGATGAAGATATTGAAGAAGATAAATTGGTAAGACAAATTCTCACAGGGCTAGGAGGAGATGAGAAGTGGAAGCCTTTTATTTTATCTACAGAACTTTCATTAGATCACTTTACTCCTGATTTGAATCAATTGTTAGGTCATATGCTAACTTTTGAGAATGATATCAAAGGAGATGTTGATAAGAGTGCAGGTCATGCAATGTACTCTAAAGACAAGAAGAAAGCTAACAAAGGAAAGCAACAATCAGGTGAAGAAGAAGGTACTTCAAACCAAGAAAATTTCATAAGAGGAAAAGGAAATGGCAGAAGTAGAGGAAGAGGCAGAAACAACAAAGATAATGCAAGAGCTTGTTGGATATGTGGTAAGACCAATCATCTATCTCATGATTGTTGGCACAATAATCAGAACAATGGTAATTATCAGAACTTTAATCAAAGAGCAAGAGGTGGTAGATTTCAGAGAGGAAACTTCAGAGGTAGAGGTGGTAGGAATTCTTTTGGAAGAGGTGGAGGAAGAAGCTTCCAAAATCAATCCTATAATAACACCTACTACAACTATGCATCAGATCAGAAGGAGGATTCGACTTTCATTATGAATGCAACATATGAAACCTCACATGAGGACATGAGAGTGTTCTATATTGATTCAGGATATAGTAATCATTTAAGTGGAAATATTGCTTTGATGACTGATCTAGATCATAATGCAATTAACCATACAGTTCAGACAGGTGATAATACAAAGCATAAGGTAAAGTCAATTGGTTCAGTCAAGGCTAAAGATGGGAGCGCTCTTTTGAGTAAGGTTCTTTATGTTCCCACAATTCCAAAGAATTTGATCAGTGTAGGTCAAATTGTGGAAAAAGGATATGAGGTAAGATTCACCAATGATGGAGTCTATGTTGAAGACCCTAGTCAAGGGTATAAACAGGTTGTTACAGGGAAGAAAGAAGGAAGGCTCTTCACATTGAAGGTACAAGGAAATGTTGGACATGCTATGTTCACATATGGAGAGCAGAAGGTGTCAGAATTGGATCTTTGGCATAAAAGACTTGGACACTTCAATGAAAGAGGTATCAAAGACATGATTAATAATGATTCAGTGCTTGGGTTGCCTAACATTGCAGGTCAACACATGACATACAGATGTGAGGCATGTCAATTAGGTAAGGCTCATAAGCAATCCTATTCCAAGCATGGGTTTATGTATTCAGAAAGACTTGAATTGGTGCATACAGATGTGTGGGGTCCTTCAAAGGACTTTAGTATAAATGGTTCAAGATATTATGTCATATATGTTGATGATGCTACCAGATGGATCACAATTTATGTGATTAAAGAAAAATCAGAAGTGTTTAATACATTTAAACACTATCATGCATATGCAGAAAGGATTACAGGTCAAAAATTGAAGAGACTAAGGTCAGATGGAGGGGGAGAGTATTTTTCAAATGAATTCAATGATTACTTGTGGAATGCAGGTATAAAGAGAGAAGTTACTTGCAGGTACTCTCCTCAACAAAATGGGGTAGCAGAAAGGAGAAATAGGACTCTTGTTGAGTTTGCAAGGTCCATGATGAAAGAGAAGAATTGCCCAAATTATTTGTGGGCAGAGGCTGTAAATATAGCTACTTATTTGGTCAATAGATTGCCTTGTAAAGCTTTGCAAGGTATGACACCATATGAAGCTTGGTGGGGTAAGAGACCTACCTTGGATCATTGCAGAATATTTGGATGTTTGGCATATGCATATGTGCCATCTCAATTGAGGCATAAGTTGGAGCCTAAGGCAGAAAAGTATGTATTCATTGGTTATGATGATAAGCAAATGGGATACAGGTTGTGGAGTCCATCCACAAAGCAATTCCTTGTATCCAAGGATGTTACATTTGATGAGCAAGGTACTTGGTATGCAGGTAAATATAATGTACATGCAAATGTTGAAGACGTAGTGGATCAAAGGAAAGGTAAAGCAAAGATTCAATTACTTGATGAAAATGAGAATAATGAAGTACAGGTTGAAGTTGAAGAGAGGCCAAGGTTTGATCCAGAATGTGATGAACCAGAGACTTCAAAAAGTGCAGAAGTTAGGAGGTCATCTAGGCACAAATGGCAACCTACAAGGTATAGCTATGACACCTCATTCTTGACTACTAAAGATTATGCTTATTTGGTAAAAGCAGATGAATATCCATCTACTTATGATGAAGCCAAAGGCAAGAGAAATTGGGAAGAAGCCATGCAAGAGGAGTATGATGCATTGATAGAGAATCAGACTTGGGATCTGGTTCCTAAACCTAATAGTCAGAAAATTATTGGATGTAAGTGGGTTTACAAAACAAAAAGATTTGCAGATGGAAGTGTGTCTAGGTACAAAGCCAGACTTGTTGTGAAAGGGTATGCACAGACATATGGAGTGGACTATGATGAGACTTATAGTCCTGTGGCAAAGATGACAACCATCAGAACTCTCATAGCAATTGCTGCTTGTAAAGGTTGGAAGCTATCTCAATTAGATGTTAAAAATGCTTTTTTGAATGGTTACATTTTAGATGAAGTTTACATGGAGCAACCAGATGGATTCAAAGATCAAGTGAATCCAAATTATGTGTGTAAGCTCAAGAGAGCTTTGTATGGATTAAAGCAGGCCCCAAGGGCATGGAATTATAGGCTTGTAAAGTTCTTGAATGATCTTGGATTTCAAGCATCAAAGGCAGATAGTAGCTTGCTAGTCAAAGCAAGTGAAGACGGATTCATTTATGTTTGTATTTATGTTGATGACATAATACTTACAGGAACAGATGATAAAGGAATACAAATGATCAAGAAGCAGATGGAGAAAGAGTTCAAAATCAGTGATTTGGGGAACTTGTCATTCTTCTTGGGAATGGAGATTTTATATACTCAACATGGAGTATATGTGACCCAAGAAAGGTATCTTAAAAATTTACTAACCAAATTTAAAATGGAAGATTGCAGGGTTGCACCTACACCTTTGGAAGTGAACCATAAATTGTCTAGATTTGGAGGAGAAGAATTCAGAGACATGAAGCTCTATCAAAGTTTGGTTGGTAGCTTGATTTATGCTACATTAACAAGGCCTGATTTGTCATATGCAGTTGGTGTGCTTTCACAATTCATGCATTGTCCTAGAAAGGAACATTGGATTGCAGGACAAAGAGTACTTAGGTACATCAAGGGTACACTCAGAGAAGGGTTGTACTATGGATTTACTTCTGATACAAGAGTGAAGATATATAGTGATGCAGATTGGGCAGGTAATGTGGATGATAGAAGATCAACACATGGATATTTGTGCTATGTAGGAGACAAATTGATTTCATGGTGTTCTAAGAAGCAACATACAGTTGCTTTATCATCTACAGAAGCAGAATACAAAGGTATGGTGGAAGCTGCAAAGGAGGTAATTTGGCTAAAGACACTTATGAAGGTTTTTGATGTGATTCAAAGTACTCCTATTATCTGTGGAGACAATATGAGTTCTCTATACTTGGCAGCTAATCCTGTGTTTCATGCTAGAACTAAGCATATTGAAATACAGTATCATTTTCTAAGAGAGAAGGTCATTGATAAGGAAATTGAAGTTATGCATACTCCTACAAAAGATCAACTTGCAGATATGATGACAAAAAGTCTAGATGGACCAAAGCTATAGAGATTCAAGGATATGGCAGGAATTAAGAAGATAGAGAAGAACCTCAATTAATGATTGAGGGGGAGCTGTTGGTGCATGTCAATCATCAATTGAAGGTTAATGAAGAAATGAAGTTCAAAGAATTAAGAAGAGAACAAATTCAGAAGCTTGAAGGAAGGACATACTCAGAAATTCAAAGCTATGTACACATATGTACATTAGTTCATATATAGGTGACTCACACTTTTGATTAGTCATAACTTTGTACATATTTGCCTATAAATGGTTTGGAAAAAGTCGGGGCACATGAGATGAGAGAATAGGAAGAGAGAAATCAGTTGTAGAAAGTGTCATTGGACACATGAAAGTTAGTTGAAGTTATATCTTCAATGTAGTTGTAACTTTTCTGAGAAATCAAGAAAATCTTGCGCCCGATGTTTTGCTGTTTGCTACCTCTGTAGTTAATCTTTTGAGAAATCCTTCTGAACATATCTAAGTCCATAGTTAATCAATCTATGGCTAGAATTTGAGAGTCTAATTGTCATCAGGTTAAGAGAATTTTGCATAGGAACATTCATATGTGATGATGTTCTGAGAGTCGACAAAACTGGCGCAGATTTCATGTTCAGAGAAATGAACATTGCTCAGTGCATGGTGTAAAGTTTTACACAAGTGAGGGCTCAAAATCTAAGTTGGAAGGTAAGCCATCTATGGCTAAAAGATCTTGATCAAACGGGTTCGACATTGGGAGAACTATAGCTAAGAAGTTACAGGTGTCAAAGTCGCTACTGCAGAGAAGGTGTTCTACACATAGGTAAATTGTTTGTATGATTTCTCAGAGTATACTGAATCATTTGCAGAGATTTAAGTTGGAGAAGGTGCGCAACCTTA
Organism: Ceratopteris richardii; assembly: GCA_020310875.1. Taxonomy (NCBI): domain Eukaryota; kingdom Viridiplantae; phylum Streptophyta; class Polypodiopsida; order Polypodiales; family Pteridaceae; genus Ceratopteris; species Ceratopteris richardii. Next base: position 97,873,306 of record CM035434.1, read on the forward strand.
AGACGAAGCATTGTGCAAAGTTTTATTAAAAACTTTACAAGATTGATTAGTCAATGAGTGATTAATCTGCAGCAGATTTTTCAAGAGAAGTGATTTCTTCACAGTTAGTCAACTTCTTGGTAATGTGTTAGTGGATTTCCAAAATTATGTGGAGTCTAAAGTTATTCTTGGTCTAGAGGTGGTCTGATACCAAGTATAGCTTGTTCTTTTGGAGATTAACACTCTCCATCAGAAATAGATAGAAGACTATGTGACTTTAGGTCACGTCTTCCTTTGTCCATCAATCGGGGCAAAGGAGGAATGAAAAAGCTTTATGAAAATTTAACAGTATCATATGCAACTGCCAGTCCTTCGGCTGCAAGACTAGAGCCGGTCGAGGATAGGCTTTCTTCAACGCCTAGCCAAAATCCATATTCAATGGAGGCACTAGTACGAGCTAGAGACGAGATAATGTACAAGACCACATGGAAATCTCCTGTAGATCAATCTTCTGTCTTTTCTCACATTGCTAATGTTGATGAAAAACGGAGACGAAAAGATCAACAGGATGATGTAGAAGAAGGTGATAGGAGGGTAACTAGGAGACAAACGAGAGAAGATGAAAAGAAAACTGATAAAAAAGTTCAGTTTGATGAATCAAATTTATCTCGAGAAGAGAAGAGGAAAATGATAAAGGAAGGCAAAAAGCCGACTGATGAAAATGTTCAACCCCAAGAAGAACAGAAGAAAGTAGAAAAAGAAACTTCTAAATCTGAAAATAAAGAGGATCAAAAGCAAAATGAAGAGAAAGGGAAGAAGAAGGGTAGAAGAGCTCCACGTGCTATTATGATTTCTGAGCTCGAAAAGAAAAATGATGCTAGGGAGATTTTAAATGACATTCTTCTAAAAAGTCAAGTAACGATGTCACTTGGGCAAGTGTTTTCCATAGCGAAACCAGAGTTCAAGGACAGTTTTATTCGGCTTATTAGAAGAAGACGCTTTCCTTTGCCACAAGACGAGGACATACAAGATGTGGCAGAAGAAACCCTAGCTATGAATGATGTAGTTACATTGAGTGAAAGTGATTATGAGGATGATGAAGAATTTACAACAGGAAGTGTAAATAGAAATTTTCTAGGACCTATACAACGTGATGAAGAAATGTTAAAGAGTGAAAGTAAATACAATTCTACCTTCTAGGCACGAGGCACACCAGAAGTAAAGATTAGAATCGGTGATGAGAAGGATTCTTGTTTAGCTTTGGCTCTAATTGATTCAGGGTCAGAGATAAACGTGATTTCAAAAAAGTTCTTTGACAAATTTAGGTGGCCAATTGATAAAGAGCACGGTTGGCGGATGAGAATAGCTGACAATGGCTCTGGCATTTTGTTGCGTGCATGTGCGAATGTGCCTATTATGATAGGTGTTGTTCGAGAAGAGTTTCACTTCTTCGTTCAAGATAATTGCTCATATGAAGTGATTCTTGGACAGCCATTTATAGCTGAAATGAGGATGGAAACAAAGGCAATGAACGACGGATCAGCGTATGCAAGAATTCGATCCAAATCAGGGATGGATTCTTTGCAAGTTATGACGGTTTGCCCAAACCACACTAGAAATAGAAAGAGCTTAAGAAGAAATCCTATTGACTCGATCAGTCATGTATGTGATGATCCACTGACTGTAAGAGAATATGGAGCGTACTATGATCAAAATTTCTGCTAGACTCCACTATTGAGCGAGACAATAGTGGACGTTGTTTTGATGTCTCGCCTATCAATGAACATAAATTTGAAAATTACTTAATTTGTACTCCTACAACTAGCTTACACTATATTACTAAAGAAAATCTTACAAAAACATTTAGAAACCAAACTGAAAAATATTTCAGAAAAACTGGATTAATTTTAAGTGACGAGAAAATTGAGTGTATAATTGAACTATCAAAAAGTTCCACTCTATTAGAAGAGCTAGAAAGTGTTTCTCATGAAAATTTTAAATCAAATCTGATAATTCTTAACTCTATTCAAGAGTATGAGATTATTAATGAATTTATCCTAGAACATGAAATTAGCATAGAAACTAAATACAAAACTGTAGAAAAGAAAATAAAACCTGTAGCTCAACCCTTACCCAAAAATAGTCATGACATACTTCGTCGAGTATCAAATGATCCTATTCTTAGAAATCGATCTAAGATAGGTCACATATTTACTGATGAGAGTAAGAAGTTTATTAAATTCATTTCTTTCTCAAATTGAAAAAGAGCAATTTACCAAGATGATTGTTCGTCATGGTAAAGCTTTTTCTTTGTTCCCACATGAGATAGGATGTGCAGATCCAAAGTTAGTAGCTCCGATGATTATTTTTACAATACCACATATTCCTTGGAATCTTCGTCCGATTCCAGTCCCAAAGGCTCATTTACCTGAGCTAATGAGATTGTTAAAGGAGAAGATTGCCATGAGAATCTTGGAACCATCCTCAGCACCATACTCTAATAGGTGGTTCACGGTACCGAAAAAGAGTGGGAAGCTACGCTTTATTCAGGATTTGCAGCCTGTGAATAAAGTCACTATTAGGAATGTAGGAACGGGTCCCATTGTAGATGAGTTTGCTAAGGCATTTGCTGGTCACTCCATCTATTCAATGGGAGACCTGTATTCACGGTACGATCAGTTTCAATTAGCAATTGAGAGTCGAGATGTGACCACGATGAAGACTCCTTTGGGTTTAGTACGTATGTGTACTTTACCACAAGGAGCCACGAATTTTGTGGCACACATGATGAATGCTATGAATCTGGTCCTACATGACTTTATCCCAAAAGTGACGATGCCTTTTATTGATAATATTCCAATAAAGGGGTGTGTGGAAAAAGAAAAGGATGAAAGTTTAGATTCATCTGGTTGTAGAAAGTTTGTTTCCAGCCATATTTCAGATTGTGAAAAGATATTTGAAAGATTTGAAGAGGTTGGACTAACTTTTTCCCTAGAGAAATCAACTTTTGGTGTTAATGAAGTGCTAATAGTTGGGCATTTATGTGGCCATTATGGTCGTAGACCCTATCCAGCAAAAGTTGATGCCATTAGTAGGATTTCTGAGAGATGTCGCAATGTAAGTGAAGTAAGGAGATTCCTAATTGCATGTGTTTTCTATGTCATCTGGATCCCTCACTTTGCTCATGTAGCGAATCCGCTTTATGATTTATTGAGAAAAAGAAACAATTTTTTTTGGACTGATGAGCATTCTAGAACCATGAGGCGTCTAAAGCAATTGCTTATCAATGCTCCTGTTTTGAAACGTATTGACTATACAGGAAATAAGCTTGTAATCCTAACTATTGACACTAGTCCTATTGGTATAGGCTGGGTCATTGGGCAGAATGATGAGAAGGAGCAAAGGTACGCAGCTCGCTTTGGAGCAAAGATTCTTCATGATACTCAAAAGAATTACCCGCAAATTAAGAAAGAATTGTGGGGATTAGTTACAGCTTTAAAAACAGATAGAGAATAATTTATAGGCGCTAATGTAATAGTAGAGACCGATTGTCTTCCATTAATAGGTTTAATAGCTAATTGTTCATCTCCGGATATAGCCATGCTTCGATGGATAGCCTATATTAAATTCATTAATCCTGCTTTTGTACATATAGCCGGTAAACATAACACTGTCGCTGATATGCTTTCAAGAGCAAAATTTGACAATGATATTGAAGCATTAAATAATCATATTAATTTAATAAATTATAAAATATCTACCTATACATATGAAATATTTAGAGAGTGCGATTATGAAGGAGAGTGGCGAGATATAGGAAACTATCTGAGTTCATTTCAGCCTTCCCCAAGCTGGTCTTCAAATCGATTCCGGAACATCAAGAAGAAGTCTTTCAACTTCTTCTTGAAAGATGGATATCTTTGGAGACATGCTAGAGGAAAGGTTTGAAACCCTCAAAGAGTACTAGGTTTGAAAGTTTTTCAAGTGCAAGTTATGCAAGAGATGCACCAGAGCCTTTGGGTTGGTCATAAAGGCTTTGTAGCTACATATGAAAAGATTAGGGAAAGCTACTGGTGGCCGAGGATGTATGTAACTGTTAAAGAATTTGTGAGCACTTGTAGTACGTGCCAGTTACACTCCTCTGTCAAGCATAGAGATCCCCTTCACCCGACCTATCCACCTTGTATTCATTACAAGTGGGTAGTTGACCTTGTGACCATGCCTAAAAGCAGTGATGGTATGAGATACATCGTTCTTGCGCGAGAGGATTTGACAAACCACGTCGAAGGTAGAGCACTTCATTCCAATACTACTTATAATGTATGCGTATTCCTTTTAGAAGAAGTATTATCCAGATTTGGATATATAGAAAAAGTAGTAGCGGATAGAGGTGAGTTAGATGCGAGAGAGGCGAGAGAATTCTTTGCACAACATGGGATTCGATTGTCTCTTACGATTGCCTATAACCCAGAAGCAAATGGTAAAATTGAACAAGGACATCCTTCCATAGTGAAGGCTATTTCTAAAGCTTGCCATGGAGATATTGATCAATGGCCAAAATATCTCCCATTTGCTCTTTGGGCTGATCGCATGACGCACACAAGAACAACTGGTTTTATGCCAGCTGAACTCATGTACTGTCAGAAACCATTATTTCCCATTCATACTCAGATAATTAATTGGATAAATTTAGATTGGAAAGATAACATTTCAAGAGAGGACTTATTAGCATTTAGAATTAAGCAATTAAAACAAGGAAATGAAAATCTTAAAGAAGCAATAAAAGAATTATAAACATCTAAATTGAAAAATAAATTATATTTTGATAAGAAACATAGACTAAGACCGCAACCAATAGAGAGTGGTGACTGGGTGCTTGTATATGATAGTACGTTTGATACTCAATACGATGCACGTCGGAAACTAACTAAACGTTGGTTCGGACCTTACGTTGTTGTTTCAGTTTATGAAACACGTACATATAAATTACGTGAATTTGATGGTTCTATGCTAAAGAATTTGATTGCAGGGAAAAGAATCAAGCTCTTTGGAAGAAGAGAAAGCAGTAAATTTGAATTGGACGAAGACTTCTTGGAGGACGACGATGAAGAAGAATAAAAATGATTAGGTGAAAGAGTTCTAAACTTTACTTATTTTCTAGTGGCTAATATGATTTTTTATTGATGTATTTCATGTGTAGATATGTACATCTTTTTTATAGGAAAGGAAGATTTTTTTTAAATTATGAAACAATGAATTTAAAACTGAAGTAGGGATGTGTATGAAGAGAGGATAAGAATTAGAGACCCTATGGCTTTCATAAGGATAGGAGAGGGAACACTTGACTTGCGACTCCTAGTAGAAGTAAATTTATTTTATATAGGTAGGCTACCTTAACTTCCAACCCATATCGCTAATGAGATCCTAGTTTCTAATATAGCATTCCTCTAGAACCTCTGCTCTGATTAGGGGTTAAGCCTTTCCCCTTAAACAAAAAAGTTGCGAAGAAAAATTAAGAAAAGAGAAAAATGAGAACATCAAGCAGTATATTAATGGCTACTGCAAGATGAGAAAAAGAAAATTAAAAAAAAAAGAAAAAGAAAAAGAAAGAAAAGAAAAGAAAAGAAAAAAGTTATCATGATTCAGTTGTGGTCTTGAAACCACTTCTGAAATTCTATACGGGCAATATGAGGCGGATTTATGCTATAGAGGAATTAGTTAGATGCATCTTATGGCGAGTGGCTAGGGAATCAGGGATAGACCATTTATATAAAATATCTATTACTTTTGAACGGGTTAATAGAAGAGCAAGTACCATAACTGTCTGATTGATTTCTACTTACCTTTAGGAGCATATTTTATATAATTTTGAAGAAAATAGTTCGAGAAATATTTTTCAAAAGATTTTGATACTGCTTTCCTATTGATCTGCACGTTGGCCCATCGAGGGCGATGTGCAGGTTTGGTGGGGGCAGATGTCGGAAGGATCTCCTCACTCGAATTATCATATGGAAAAATAAAAATAATTTGCTTTAGAGCCAGTTAAATGATATCTCTCTCATATTTTTTATAATCCATTGGTTTAAAATGACTAATGTTTTTCTTTTGAGTACCTGCAGATAACAAAAACAAGAAGAGCTGAATTAAGAGAAGACCTCATCTCTATTAGTTAAAGACATATTTGTGTATGTATGTAGATGCAAGAGAATAGGTAAGAATGTATGATAATGTTTGTTAATTTTAATGTTTATATTTATGCATATGAACTTTCATGTTGTTGAGAATATATCTTAGCTTTAGATATGCTTCAATAGTTGAATTCATTTATGTGAATGTATTCCTTAAGAAAAGGTCTAGCATCCTACAATATATGTGGATTAAACCCTATATGTTTACCTATTCATAAATTCTAGAAACTTCTAAATGTGTTGAGTATGATTCACTCTAAGTACTTGTTTACATATGTTATGAGAACTTCTATTGTATATGATAAGTGGGATTAACTCTGAGTTTGTACCCATGTAAGTTCATAAATAATCATGTAAATGAGAACATCTATACCTATTTACCCAAAAGTGTGAGTATGGGGATATATTAACTTTTATAGAATCATTAATTAAATACTAATGTAAATGGATTTTAGACCATAAGATATCTAATCGCATTATAACTTAAACAATTATGAGTTTTAACCCAAGTAATAGTCAAGCTTATAGAGATATTTCTTTATACGTATATTTTAAATGAATATAATCTATATTAGGAATTGAAATTAGTTGATATATTTAAGTGATATTATAGGATAACTAATATAATTGACTAATTTTTCACTACTATATTATATATAAAGTCAATTAAATTAATTAATATTTAATGTATTTCATATACTATTTTCTTTTACTTAACTTATATTAATAACTAAATGTCAAAATATATACGTAAGTTTAGTAAAGTATAAGTTAGTATTAGTTGCATGGGAAGAAAATACGTATGTGTTTGTATATATATGTTCATAATCAGAGTTTTTTTTTTTTATGTTGTTCTTCCTACAGGTACGGCGAAGCTCTGATGAGAGAGTGTGAGAGAGAGAGAGACAGAAAGAGAGATGTCTGCTTCATCTTTCCCCCCCCTCCTGGCTGTTGCGCACGCACATGTCAGAGATAGAGAAATGCAAAGTGCGGGGCTCTACTGTCGGCTACTAAGAGTGTTAGAGAGAGAACATAGGCACAGAGATTGGCGCAATTTCGCGATTGTTGCGGGATATGTGCTGGAGACAGAGAGAGCTGTTGATGGCACAGATGAGAGAGGAGAGGAGATTGGCCACGTAGGCAGTGCTAGAGAAGAATCATGGCGGCGCTCGGGAAGGAGAATTCTATGAGAGAGACCATGAGGAAACGGCATCACGCGGAAGATAGAGAGGCGTCAAACGGGAGAGAGAGAGTCACCTGGAAGCTCTTGTGTGCATGGACAGATGGTTAGATGCACCGCACAGGAGATTCGATAGAGAGAGAGAGTGCAAGAGATTTGATAGAGAGAGAGAGAGCAAGCAGGAGATTCGATAGAGAGAGAGAGAGAGCGCAGCAGATTCGATAGAGAGAGAGAGAGCGCAGGAGATTCGATAGAGAGAGAGAGGCACTCTGATGCATGCACTGCATAAGTATTGACCATGTAGTGAGAGAGATGCTAAGGAGTCGCCACTATCTGTCTGTTGCTGCAGAGAGATGGAGTTATAGCGGTTGAAGTGTCACCATGCACAGAGAGAAAAGATACGGTAGCTGGCGCTCTAGAGATCTGCCGCCGACGGGCAAAGAAGAGAGATATGCTTGTTCGAAAACCTATTCATTGGTTAAGTCAATGACAGAGAGAGACAGAGAAATATCTGTGATGTGTTGCTGTTGGTATGCGCGCATAGAGTAAATGATGGGGTAGAGACAGAGAGACAGTCCCTGGTTGTCGGCCCACCGTCCACCTAATCAAGCATAGACTATAGTTTGTAGAAACGGATATCCCTGGCGGTGCGCAAGACAATTCAACAGAGATATGATTATGGGGGGGCAATTCCGAGAAAGAGAGAGAGAGAGAGAGAGAGGGAAAGAGATTTACATGAGCATGAATGCATGTGTATGCATGTTTATGAATGCATGTGTATGCATGTTTATGTATGCATGAGTGTGCATGAATGCATGTGTCTGCATTAAAGTTAAGATGTATGCATGTATATATGCATGAGTAGATGCATGTAAGTAGGATGCATGTGTGCATAAGTATTTGAATGTAATGTGCACAAATGCATAAGCACATAAGTTAGTAAGTATAATGCATGTGCATGAGTGTGAGACATATATGCATATGTATTTCTGCACGTATGCATGTGTATATAGTAAATGTATGTAAATGCATGTGTACATGAGTGATATATATATATGTATGCATGTAAAAACAAATGCATGTATAGTTAAAGTATACATGTGATGTGATGCATGTGTATGCATGGTATGTGTGTGTATGCATGTGCATGTGAAGAATGTATGCATGTATGCATATGCATGTTAGCATGTATGCATAATTATATGCATATAGTATGAGTGTGAGTATGCATGTGCATATAAGGATGAGTATATGTATGCATGTGCATGTTAAGATAGGTAAGCATGCATGTAAGAATGTAAATAATGCATGTATATGCTAATGCATGTTAATGAATACATATTAGATATAAGTTAATTGATGCATGTTTGCATGTAAACAAATGTGTGTTTGCATAGATGTCTTCAAATGCATGTAAATTAGAGTGAAATAAAATGTGCATATAAGTAATGAATGCATGAGTTATGCATGTTTATACATGTGATATGTGTAGTGCATGTATGCATGAGTGAGTGTATGCATGTGCATATGTAAAGGATGTTCATAAGTATACATAATCAGGAATGATTAGCATGAGTAATGAATGTGCACATAAGCATATGAAATAAGATGCTTGTATATGTATGTCTATTTTAATAAGAGTACATGTGTATGCATGTGCATATCTATCTATGTATGATGTGCACAAATGCGTATGAATTTAAGTTAGGAAGTTAGAAGTGTTTGTATACGTATGTTAGTTTAGGTTTAAGTTATGTATAAAAAGTTAAATTATTCAATGAGTGTTTCATATTTACTAAAAGCATACTTATGTTTTCTGTTTATATTGTTCTTCCTGCAGATCATTGAAGAGATTACAAAGGAGCATACGATAACACAAGCATACGAGATTTCAAGATCACAAAATTACGATATTTGAAGATTGTTTATTAAGTTGTATAGGATTATCTATTAAGAGAATTGTATTAGCACTTAAGATAAGCTATTGTATAGGCTTAAATCCTAAAGATTTCTAGCACTTCCACTTTTTGATATAATTAAAGATTTGTATAAGCTTAAATAAGATTGATTTTGAAATTCTTCATACTGTTTCACTAAAAATTAATTGAGATGTTTACTTTTTTATTTCGTATGTCTAAAGAGATAGGATGTACAAGTAGTTCTAAACTAGTATCTACAAACGATTCTAATATTAAGAATCAAGAATTAGAAAACTTAATAATAGGAACATTGCTTCCGTCTTCAATTGATAGTTCAAATAATAACAAAAATATAGAAGTTGAAATTATTAAAGATAAAGTAGTTAACAAAACTTTACACACATTAGATTACGATCGTCTTCTTTCTATAATTTTACCTTTAATTACCATAGTTTTGCCAGAACTGGAGGACAAGAAAGACTTATTCCCACCTAATTTAGTTAGAAAACCTAACTCAAATCAAATTGAGAACGAAGAAGTTGACTTTGTTAAAGATAAAATTACAAACGAGAACTTAGTTATGTCTTATCAATTAGAAGCTATAGAACATTATAGAAACACTCGTCCTTACGATCCTTAGCCTAAATAATTAGTTCTTAATTTGCACTCCCATATATTAGAAACATATAGGTTTTTATCACACCTAAACTGAAAAATCAACCAAAGGCCCTAGGCATACTTAGAAGCACCCTGCGTGCAGTCACATGGTTAGGTTAGCGCGATTCTTGTAGATGAACGTCAGCCTCCCTTCACACCCCTCTACGACAATGCTCAGCCCAACAAGGGTCTATCAGAGACGACAGACACGAGAGAGGGGGGGGTGTTGGTAGCAACCAGGGTACCCAAGGACCCAAAAGACAAGGAAGCCAAAGAAGGGAGTCAGAGCAAGGAACAAGCAGGCGAAGCAGTCAACGCAGATCTGGCAGATAGGCCCTATAATTTTTCCATGAAATAATATTTCCCAAATAATGATCTTAGTCACTTCACATCATTGTAAATACCACTTTTTTATTATTCCTACTCCATTTTGTGCAAGCCGAGGAGTACTCAAGCTTGAGGAGTACTAGTAGTATTGATGTACCAAGTTTCATAATTTTCAGAGCTCGTTTGAGCCTCCAAAGTAGCCTTAGAACCTAATTTTTAACTAGGCTGGACACTAGGTCTGAACAGGACCAAAGCTAGTCAAAAACTATAAATAGAGCTAGAGAGCTCATTTTTTAGGTTAGCTTGTTGTAGATGTGAACTTTTATGAGAAATCTTTTGCAATAGAAGTTACTCCATTTTCTCTCTCTTTGTTCTTGCCTTGTGTGCACGTGTGTGTGTGTATGTGTGTGCATGTTTGTGTGCTTCTCACTCACACACTTGTGCCATCACTTGTTCGAGGTCTTCATACCATCCTCACATCTTCCTGGATTGATATTACAGGAGGTGCTACTCATCAACAAGCTAGAGGCATATATTCTATTTTGCCCTCCCAAACGGGCTTCAATTCTTTAGCATTCTATAGTGTCTTGTATTCTTATGAGAAGAATTGGAAGCGACCCTATCTGTTCTCAAAATCCAAACTAGACTCCCACATGTATGGAGTGTCTCCTTATATGCCTACACTTTGTGTGACTTGCAAGTGGATCTTCAATTGCCAATGGACCTTGGGATCCCACTACCTCTAATAGTGGTAATTGGGGATAGGATTCCATAGCTAAGGATTTGTAATCAACTGATTTTTGACTTGGACCTATTACAGATGGATCAGATGTCTACATGTCAAAATGATGGTATGTATAGTGATCTGCTACAGAGGGAGAACATATTAATATGGAAAGAGACTCTCATCCTGGTATGGCAAGATCTCAGTCCTTTTCCAATACTGACATCATTCTTGTGTAGAACTCGGTGATGTAATGGTGGACTTTTTGTGCTTGTGCCTAATGCATGTCACTAAACTTCTGATATGCATAGTTGGGGTAATGCATGGCGAGTTAGTCGAGGTTGATCTTCTTCCTTCCTTGTTGATTTTTGGCTTCATGTAGGCTTTTGGTCCTATTATGATGTTGGGGTAATGCATGGCGAGTTAAGTTGAGGCTGATCTCCTTCCTTCCTTGTTGGTTTTTGGCTTCATGTAGGCTTTGATGTTCACCTTTCTTCACCCACATCTGCTTCATGCCCATAATAGGTTGTTTTTTGCTTCGATTGGTCTATAAAATTGTAGGCAATCCTCACTTATTATGATCATCCTATGGTTGTTTCTTATGCCATTGCAATTGAATCCTCCTAAATGGACTCCTCTTTCGAAAAGAAGCAAGCTTCATCACTTGCATGACCTTTCCATAAGGAAGGGAGGAATTTTTCACAAAAGACTTAAGAGTATGTAATAAAGTAAGTCTATGACCCAAGGGTCTAGCTGGTTCAGACAGATCTGAAATCGGACACCGTTTGGTCATCCGTGTGTATGACCAAAGATCTCGAGTTTAGACTTACTAGGAGGTCTTGTGCACTTGTGAACAAGTGATCCACTTAGCTTAGTGGTTAAGTCTCAAGGATGTGAAGGAGGAGGTCTTGGGTTCAATCCCCATGGGGGACATGAGGAGAGTATTTTGCCCAAAGAGATCTAGAGCCTTCTAGAAGCATCCACTTGAGTTAACTTGAGTTAACTGGGACACTTGGTGCACATGCAGTTACATGGCGGGCACATGGATGGTTAGTATCCACCTACCCAAGAAGGTAGTCCCCTGGAGAAAGCTATATATAGGGGCATTTTGTTGGGAGGAGAGTCATCTCTCTAGCACGTGGTGGTCGTAATCATTAGGTTGTTGCATTGGTATCAGAGCTAGAGCTTTCATGAAGACCTTGCTCTTATCATCTCCTTCCTCAAGATCTCATGGTGATCATTGTTGGTGCATTTTGCCCAAGCCTACATGCTTGATATGCTTGATATTATCCTCATTTGTAAGTCACATGAGTAGTCATGTGAACACCTCTTGTAAAAGAGTACATTTTATCTCTTGTAAATGGAAAAAGAAAAAAGGAAAAGGATGGCTTACCTCATCCATGATGTAAAAGCAAATTCGTGGCTCCAACTACCAAAATCACGAATTTTTGAGCTGAGGGAATCTCTCCTAACTTTGGGGATCACTTTTAGGTGGAGCCATTCGAATTCGAATTCAAAACTCCCTCCAAGAATTGCTATAAAAGGAGCAAGAAGGAAGAGGCGATTAGCAAGCCTTGTACGTGACCACTTCATGTCATTTTGTAGAGATTGAAGAGCTTACTCCATAGCTCTATCATTCTACTCCCATTGTGCAAAGATTCATTGCCAATGTGGTTGTAATCATATGTGAATCTATACATCTATTATCATCTACCTCTCTGTTTTGTTCTCTGCTATAGTCACTCAGAGCAGTAACTTCAGAAGGTCATATCTCGAGTTTTACTGAACATTTTTCAGTGTTTTAAAGTGCGTTGGATAGCTATCACTGTCTAGTTTCTACCTATAAATTTTCAAGGTCATTGGATTTATACTTTTGGAGATATCTGCATTTTACTGCTTACTGGTCTATCTCTACAGAGCCCCGAGAATTGTGGGAATGTTCCAGAACTTGATGAAACTTGTTCTCAGTGCTCAGTCCATCATTTGAAGTGTTTTAACTTAGAATAGGAAGCTTGCTAAGTCTATTTGCTATGCCCAAAAGGAATTTTTCTAATTCCTTCCAGGTTGAGAGCACTGTTCATTTTTTCCAGCAGGTGTATGTCCAAAAATAGCAAGTTTTGGGAGCTAGTCATTTCGCAACTAGCCTGTCTTGACTTAAACTTTTGGGATACATGTTCCAAAGTACTTGGCTGATATTTTGGTGGATTTAGGAAGCTCAAAGGGTCTACTAATCAACTCTGAAGTCTCAGTTGGCTGGTGTGAAGCTGGTTGTAGCGGCACCTACTCATCTTTGGATTGCATCCACCATCTCTCTTCACAGTGGTATCAGAGCATAGTCAAGCAACATGGGAGATGGATTTCCATCAACAATTGACAAATTGGATCGAAACAACTATCTGGCATGGTCTCTAAGGATGGAGGCTTACCTTCAAGGGAGGAATCTATATGGATTCATATCCGGAGATGAAGCAATGCCAACCATGAGGAACAAAGGGCAACCATCACATGAAGAAGTGGAAGGACTTTCGAATTGGTGTTCGAAGGATGCACTTGCAAGGTCCTATATTCTAAACTCAATCTCTGATTTTCTTTTACCTCATGTCAAGGGATGCAAGACATCAAGAGAAACCTGGAATGCACTTGCTTCTTTCTTCTCTTCCAACACTCGAGCAAGGAAGAACCAATTGTGGATGGAGTTCACAACAATGAAGAAAAGCCCGAAGCAAAATGTGACTGATTATGTCACAAAGATGAAGGAGATTTCCGACCAACTTGGAAGCATTGGAGAGGTAATTGAAGAGGAGCAAATCATAAGACAAATCATGAATGGAATCAAAGCAGACGACAAGTGGGAGTCATTCACAACAGCCATGGATTTATACATGGATATGCATGTACCCGACCTCAACACACTCATGGGCCAACTCTTCACTCATGAAGCAAAGATTAGCAAAGGTGGTGAGTCCTCAAGAGGTAATCAAACTTCTGCCTTATATTCTGATAAAGCTAAGGTCAAGGACAAGTCAAAGAATAGAAAGAATGAAGATGAAGGAAGCTCTTTCCAAGCAAACTTTGCAGGTAGAGGACAAGCTAGAGGAAGAGGCAGAAGTGGAAAGCAAGGCAGGGGGAGATTCCAATCATCTCAACCTTGCAACATATGTGGCTTATCTAACCATACTACTGAAGAATGTTTCAGGAACCCGAGGAACTCAAGAGGAAGAGGATTCAATAGAGGTGGCTATGGATCAAATAGAGGCAGGTACAATGGAGGCTACAACAACAACTACTACAACAACAATTACAACAACAACAACAACTATCAAAGTGGCCATAGAGGAAGAAGAGATTACAATAACTATGCAGAGGACCAAAGTCAAGAAGATTCATTATTGATTATGAATCTATCAACGAAGAAGGGTAAGGATGATGATCACATATTTTACATTGATTCGGGATGCTCGAACCATGTAGCAGGAAATGTGGCTTTACTTTCTGATTTGGAAGATCCTCATAACAAGCATGAAGTGCAGACAGGAGATGACACAAAGCACTCAGTGGAGAAGATAGGTAATGTGAAGACATCAGATGGGAATATGAACCTCTTAAGCAAAGTCTTGTATGTCCCTACAATTACCAAAAATTTAATAAGTGTTGGACAGATTGTTGAAAAAGGATTGCAGGTTAGATTCAATCGATTTGGAGCATATGTTGAAGACCCAAGGCAAGGCTTTCGAAGGATTGCCAAAGGAGAAAAGACAGGAAGGCTTTTCACTTTTGAAGTGGAAGATACAAAGAACATAGCTTTGTTTAGCTATGGATCTCAAACTCTAACAGAGTTGGAGATATGGCACAAAAGGCTTGCTCACATTGGTGAGAGGACACTCAAACAGATTTGCAGGGACCAAAGTGTACTTGGTTTGCCTAATATCACAAGGCAACACATGATTTATAAGTGTGAAGCTTGTCAACTCGGCAAGGCTCATAGACAACCTTTCAATAAGAAAGGATATATGTATCAAAATCCTTTGGATCTAGTGCACACGGATGTGTGGGGTCCAAGTAAGGAGCCATCTATATCAGGCTCAAGATATTATGTGTCTTTCATAGATGATTGTAGCAGGTGGACCATTCTGTTTTTCATGAAGCACAAGGATGAAGTGTTTAATTGCTTTAAGAAGTATATTGCTCTTGTTGAAAACCAAACAGGTAGGACTTTGAAACGACTCAGATCAGATGGTGGAGGAGAATACTTCTCTTTTGAATTTGATGCCTTCTTGCATGAAAGAGGCATTAAAAGGGAAGTCACTACAAGGTATACACCCGAACTCAATGGTGTAGCAGAGAGGAGGAACAGAGCTATTGTCGAAGCTGCAAGGTCCATGCTCAATGAAAAGGGATTGCTGAACTACCTATGGGCAGAGGCTGTGTCGACAGCCACATATCTCATAAATAGACTTCCATCTAAGTCACTAGATGGAACCACTCCATATGAAGTGTGGAATGGAAGAAGACCTAGTCTAGAGCATTGTAAAATCTTTGGATGCTTAGCCTATGCTCACATTCCTTCTCAAGTAAGAGGGAAATTGGATCCCAAGGCAGAGAAGTGTGTATTCATTGGTTATGATCAAAACCAAAAAGGATATAGATTGTACAATCCAACCAATAAAGGATTTTCTGTGAGTAGAGATGTAATTTTTGATGAAAACAAATCATGGTTTGATGATGACAGGAAAGTGAAGCTGCCATATGACTTGGATGAAGATTTTCCATCACTTCAACCAAAGGAGCCAAAGCAGATTGAAGAAAGTGATTCGGAGATTGACCTAGAAGACTTGGAAAGACTAAAGCTATGGAAGAACAAAGGTAAAGCAAAGATGCAGGATGCTACATATGGACCCGAGAGCTCACATCAACCACTTAGAAGGTCTTCGAGGGAGAAGAAGAAACCAGAGAGGTTTGGTTATGATACTTCTTTGGTCACCAAGCACTCAATCTACATTGCAAAGGATTCAACCAATGAAGAACCTACCACATTTGAAGAAGCACAAAGCAAGAAAGCTTGGAGAGATGCAATGGATGAAGAAATGGAAGCCTTGAAGGAGAATGACACTTGGGAGCTTGTACCTAACAAGCCATCTATGAAGATAATCGGATCTCGATGGATATACAAAATCAAGAAGAATCCAGATGGAAGTATAAATAGACACAAAGCAAGGTTAGTTGCTAAAGGGTTTGCTCAAACCCATGGTATTGATTATGAGGAGACTTTCTCTCCTGTTGCAAAAATGCCTACAATTAGGGTTCTCATTAGTCTTGCTGCATCTAGAAATTGGAATCTTTATCAACTTGATGTAAAGAATGCTTTCTTGAATGGATGGATTTCTGAGGAAGTGTATATGGCACAACCTCCTGGATATGAGGATGCACATCATCCTAACTATGTATGCAAACTAAAGAAAGCTTTGTATGGATTGAAGCAAGCTCCAAGAGCTTGGAATTTCAGATTGGTTACTTATTTGCAGGACCAAGGATTCAAAGCTAGCAAGGCGGATACCTCTTTGTTCATAAAGAGGAATGGATCTGAAGTGATCTATTTATGTGTGTATGTTGATGATATTATTATCACAGGCAATGATCTTGAAGGAATCAAACAGGTAAAGAGTCAAATGAAGGAGGAGTTCAAAATAAGTGACCTCGGACCACTCACTTATTTTCTTGGATTGGAGTTGATCTACACAGATTCAGGTATATACATCACACAAAGGAAGTATGTCCATGACATGCTCGTCAAGTTCAAGATGGAAAATACCAAGTGTGCAGGTACACCTATGGAGCAAAATCATAAGCTTAGTGCTTATGAAGGAGAGCCAATTGAAGACATCACAAGCTATCAAAGCTTGGTTGGAAGTTTGAACTATGCAACACTCACAAGGGTGGATATATGCTATAGTGTTAGCATATTGAGTCAGTTTATGCATAAGCCGAGAAGACCACATATGGAAGCGGCCAAGCGAGTCCTCAAGTACCTAAAGGGGACCATGAATGAAGGTTTGTTCTATTCATATACTTCAGATATTGAGCTAAAGGTCTACTCAGATGCAGATTGGGCCGGATCTAAAGATGATAGAAGAAGCACATCAGGGTATATATCATTTGCAGGTTCAAAAATCATTTCTTGGTCATCGAAGAAGCAACCAACCGTGGCATTATCTTCTACTGAAGCTGAATATAGAGGTTTGGCTAATGCAACTCAAGAAATCATGTGGTTAAAATCTTTGTACACAGATCTTGGACTTCATTCTTCAACACCTCACATTTTTGGTGACAACACAAGCTCACTACACCTAGCAGCTAATCCGGTATACCATGCTAGAACCAAGCATATTGAAGTCCACTACCATTATGTAAGGGAGAAGCTAATGAGCAAGGATATTCAACTATCCTACGTCTCTACAGATATGCAATGTGCAGACATGTTGACGAAAGCTCTTGATGGTACGAAATTAAGTAGATTCAAGTTGATGATTGGTTTGCAGGAAATCAAGGACAATTGAAGACTTATTTGGAGGCCAAGCATGTTAGGCTTGAGGGGGAGCTGTTGGTGCATTTTGCCCAAGCCTACATGCTTGATATGCTTGATATTATCCTCATTTGTAAGTCACATGAGTAGTCATGTGAACACCTCTTGTAAAAGAGTACATTTTATCTCTTGTAAATGGAAAAAGAAAAAAGGAAAAGGATGGCTTACCTCATCCATGATGTAAAAGCAAATTCGTGGCTCCAACTACCAAAATCACGAATTTTTGAGCTGAGGGAATCTCTCCTAACTTTGGGGATCACTTTTAGGTGGAGCCATTCGAATTCGAATTCAAAACTCCCTCCAAGAATTGCTATAAAAGGAGCAAGAAGGAAGAGGCGATTAGCAAGCCTTGTACGTGACCACTTCATGTCATTTTGTAGAGATTGAAGAGCTTACTCCATAGCTCTATCATTCTACTCCCATTGTGCAAAGATTCATTGCCAATGTGGTTGTAATCATATGTGAATCTATACATCTATTATCATCTACCTCTCTGTTTTGTTCTCTGCTATAGTCACTCAGAGCAGTAACTTCAGAAGGTCATATCTCGAGTTTTACTGAACATTTTTCAGTGTTTTAAAGTGCGTTGGATAGCTATCACTGTCTAGTTTCTACCTATAAATTTTCAAGGTCATTGGATTTATACTTTTGGAGATATCTGCATTTTACTGCTTACTGGTCTATCTCTGCAGAGCCCCGAGAATTGTGGGAATGTTCCAGAACTTGATGAAACTTGTTCTCAGTGCTCAGTCCATCATTTGAAGTGTTTTAACTTAGAATAGGAAGCTTGCTAAGTCTATTTGCTATGCCCAAAAGGAATTTTTCTAATTCCTTCCAGGTTGAGAGCACTGTTCATTTTTTTCAGCAGGTGTATGTCCAAAAATAGCAAGTTTTGGGAGCTAGTCATTTCGCAACTAGCCTGTCTTGACTTAAACTTTTGGGATACATGTTCCAAAGTACTTGGCTGATATTTTGGTGGATTTAGGAAGCTCAAAGGGTCTACTAATCAACTCTGAAGTCTCAGTTGGCTGGTGTGAAGCTGGTTGTAGCGGCACCTACTCATCTTTGGATTGCATCCGCCATCTCTCTTCACAATCATAGTGGTCCCAACATCTTCACTTCAAGCTTTCATGGCTAACGTGTTTGTTGCATATCATGCCATCTTCTCCCTTAATTGCGTGTAATATTTTACCCCAACCCAAATTCTTGTATGTAGCAAAAGAGAGATATGTCATCATTTGCACGCAGATGCTGATGCCCAGATTTGAGCTCATGACCTTGGCAAAGAGAGGGTCCTCCTCTATCCAAGACAACAAGCCACGTTCGTGAACATAACAGCTTACGATTCTATACGAAACCTCTGTCAGCCGACGCTGCTGAATTTCATGGATCATGAAGAGAAGGAAAAAGATCTTCTATAAAAGTCCACACCTGTTAGCGTGTAGGATTCCAACCCATGATGTGCGGTAAGCAGGCCATCCATCCAACCAACATGCACAGTGCACGGGATTCATGACAACCACCTTGTGGCTAGAAAACATTCTCAGCCAAGCCATCCAGAGACGGTGCCAGCCCGGGTTCAAACCTGCGATGCAACAAGGAGCAAAAGAGGGAAGTTCCACCTTCGATGACATCTAAGAATTGATACCACGACATCATCATTCATATTGAAGTCGTCTATCCACAAGAACAGCTACGTGGATGGCTCTGCAATGGATTTTGGATTTCATTAATGTGGCACAGAAGCTCCTCTAACATAAGCAAGAGGAACAACTCTCTGCAAGGTGTTCTCCAGTCTCTGCACATAACCTATGCCTATCCTGAGCTTTGGAACCATCTCCAACCCGAATTCTCCATCACTCTCTGCTACACACTTTGATGCAAACCTGATTCAGAGTCGAATTGTGTCTCACCATTTGATTTCAAGAAGAATGAAGCAAGCCAAATTGAAACTGTGAAGTCCATCCATTCTTGCAAGAGAAATCGTTCTTCGATTCACGAGAGCAAGCCACAGCTACCCACATTCGGGACAGATCAAAGCTTTGACTAAGAGGAAAAGAAGGAGTTCTTTCTACTCTTCTAATAGATGTTGCATCTATGTTCTCTCAATCTAAGAGGGGGAAGTAGTGGTCTTTGTATGCTACATGGCTACTTTAAATGGAGACCAAAGGGTGGAGAACGGCTCTTCCCGAGGATCAAGGGAAGGATGTAGCTTAATTGGGAGATAAGTATTTTCCAAGTTAATGATTGGTTTAAAAATTTGTTTTTGCTCTCTAGTTTCATATAGGATGCATTTTTATCATTGAATAATGGTAATAAACTTCATTCTTGATAATCTTGATGCAAATTATTGAAACCTACATGAAAGAGCATAAACATATTGAAACACTCATTAAAGGACAAGCATGCGTATACGAAAGAATGTTCGTGCATTTCTCCTTTCAAAAGAATGTTTTTATGCACAAAACATGTTTTCTTCTTGCTTTTAAAAGATAGTTAGTGCTCAAGTTTATGCACATGAATTCTTATATCTTTTTAAAGAAAAGCTAGGAGAATGTTTGTGCATGGATGATTAGAAGCATTCATTTTCAAGCTCGAGAATTGCTTGATTTAAATTTGATGCATCAAAGGAGAATGCCAACACGTGCATGCACTCACATGCATTTGCATGCAAGAACAGACATTTTTATATGCATGATTGTTGGTTAAGTAGTTGAATACTTATATTAAGCACTTTTTCTAAGGATGAGAAAAGTATGCTTGGTTTTGTTTAAGCTAATTAGAGCTTAAAGAAGAAACCCAAGTAATCTTTGGGAATCAAGATATTTCCAAAAAGTTACATCAAAGTTATCTTTAGGAATTAAGCTACTTCCTAAAGATAAGCCAACAAAGAAAATAGTCTGGTTAACTATTTTTTTGGTTAAAAAATAAATATCTTTTGGACAAGCAATAAAGCCTTAAGTCTTCTTCTTGTTCAATAGATAAGATTTCTTTTAGAAAGATCATTCCAGTTAAGAAAAAGACTCCAAGATGAATCATTGACTTAGTATTACTTGATTCCTTGGTAGGAATCTAAAGCTCTTGAAAGAAAAACTCTCCCTAGATGTGAGACTAGAATCTTTCAAGAAAGTTTAATAGTAGTTCCAGTAATTCCCAAACCACTAGTCTTGGTACTTAAGTCCAAATATTGATATAACCTAAAGGTGTATCAAAGTTTCTTATCTTTGGAATCTGAGAAGCACTAGTGTATGCTTGGACTTAGTAGGGAAAAACATCTCTAAAAGCCCATGGGTAAGCAAAAAAGATGCTTTTGTTAGTATAAGAGATCTTAATAATAAAGACTAAGTCTTTATTCTAGTTGCAAGGTCAACCAGACTTGATCAAGCTTGGCCATGACTGTCCAAGAACTTGCGATTGGAACTACTCTATAGATTGCCCAAGTATTGGCAATAAAATTCCTTTTGGAAATTATTCACTCAAGTTCCATTTATCCAATGGAAAATTGTGAAAAAAGTAAGTTGTTCCAAGTCTGAACAGAGTGAAAGTAAGCTGTTCCAAGTCTGAACAGAGTGATAAAATTCCAAGAATGTAGTTTGCAACCGTGAAGACAGTACTTAAGTCTGTGGAAGGTAAAACATAATGTTTGCCTATCCTTAAAGGGATTTTGGTACAAATCCAAAGAGCATGAGCGGATTCTTAAGACTTAAGCAGTAGAGAGATTCCTATATAAAGTCCACTAGGTAGGTACCTAAAGTATCAGTAAAGAAAGGAATCTAAAGACAAGAAGTCAAAAGCTCTTGTCACTACAAATTGGTCAAGGATAAACCAATTGAACTTGAGTCCGTGAAAATTCAAGTACTTGGAATTCGAATTGGTTTTCATTTGAGAATCCTAGCAAAGAGGAATGGATATTCTATTAAGAGGTTTTCAAGTTTCCAAGGCAAAGCACATGATTGTGAGATGATCATGTGAAAGAATCAAAACCTAGAAAATCTAGTTAGAGGTAATGCGTGAAACTTTAAAATTATTTTAAAGAATTGAAGAAAGAAGGTACTCTATCAAGAGATGTTTAAACTTTAGGATAAAGTTCACTCACACGTCAATGTGAGTATAAAATAGGGTGGTATGGGACACCAGATTTTATATTCAGATTGATGTAGGAAAGATGGTATGGGACATCGAACCGTTAGAGGATAATTATCTTTTAGTCCTAGATTGGATCTTGAAGTTAGGTTTCATCCTCGAAGGAATTAAGACTTCAAAGAAGGAGTTTAATTCAAGAAGGATAAAAGTAGTATCTCAAGATACTTCAAGATAACTTCAAGATCAAGGAAACTGAAGATATGAAGTAGGTAACTTCCAAGATCTTCTTAGAACACTTCAAGCTTAAGTATTATCGATCAGAAATATTTGATAAATTTTTGAAAATAGTTGGACTTTGATTTTGAGTTAATCTTTTCAACCAAGGATTTGATTGACTAAGTCAAGCACCAAGTTCCTAGTGTAACTTGGTAAATTCACTCTTTTGACTCAAAGTAATGCACAAGACTTGCATTCCCAGTAAGGAGTCAGAAAGATTGAATGTGTCCTATCTAGTGAAGCATTCTTTGAGTAAAAAACTCATCAATAAAACCTCAGTGGGTCGACACACTGATGTTGATTGCCACACTAGTATCTTGTGGTTGGATGATGTTTTAGATTTACTTTGAAGCTTTTTGAGAATCTAGCTTATTTCTCTTAAAGATAGAGAAAATGCTTCAATATCCTATTGAAACAAATCTTTAAGAAATTAAAGTCCTGAGTCATCTAAACTTTGAATCATGGCAAGTTTACATGTCTTCGAAGTTTGAATTGGTTGAACAGAGTTTTAGTTCTTTTTTTCCGCTTTCTAAAACTTTTGGAGTTGACTCAGATATTTTGTCTGATTCTTTTTCTAAAAGTCAAGGGTTAGCCAAATAGAACCAGGTAGATGTTCTATACAAGAACCTTTTCAAACATCGAAAGATGATAAATTCAAGCTTGACTTATTCATTTGAGTTTGCTTCAAGTTATAGCATGAATGATTTCCTAGAGTCCAGTATACTCTAGAATAGGGAAGTTAGAAATTGCTCAGTAGATTAACAATTCCCAAGAACTTTTTAGCTCAAGGCTATAAGAAAAGTATCTTAAGTTGGACAATTTTCATTTGAATTTGAATTGGTCAAGTTATAGTATGGTTGACTCAAAGAAAATGGTAAACTTTCTCCTACAGTTTACATAGGATTTTTAAACTCATTAGGACAAAGTAGTCCTCTAGTCGGGTGAAAAAAATCAAGTAACTGTTGGAGGAGTTAACCATTGTACAAACATCCAAGTTAGATGTTTGGAACAACCAGACTTCAAGTTCTCCAGAAAAAATTCAAGTGAATCAAGAGTTCTCAAAGTCTTGCAAGGGATAAGAATCCCACCTTCGTTATTAAGTCCATGCACCAGTCATGCCCAGAAATGAACTAGTAATTTGAATCCACCCAGTTCACATGTTTGTGCCTAGATTGCACATCGAGAAATTGTGAATTGGCCAGGTATGTTTTTAGATCCACCCTTATTATTCATTCACTACTTTGTACTTTGGCCAATGTATCAAAGTGCAAAGCGAGATAGTATTTTGAATCATTTGGGCAGGGATGCCACCACAAAGATGAGACATGTTCTTCCAATTCTAGAACATGACCATGTTCTTCTAGTTTTAGAACATGAGGCTCGGGGGTTGCCTATAGAAGATATATAGCTCTATTTTCTAGGATGAAAATATTTTTTCCAAGGGGGAAGATGTAATAAAGTAAGTCTATGATCCAAGGGTCTAGCTAGTTCAGACAAATCTGAAATCGGACACCGTTTGGTCATCCGTGTGTATGACCAAAGATCTCGAGTTTAGACTTACTAGGAGGTCTTGTGCTCTTGTGAACAAGTGATCCACTTAGCTTAGTGGTTAAGTCTCAAGGATGTGGAGGAAGAGGTCTTGGGTTCAATCCCCATGGGGGACATGAGGAGAGTATTTTGCCCAAAGAGATCTAGAGCCTTCTAGAAGCATCCACTTGAGTTAACTCGAGTTAACTGGGACACTTGGCGCACATGCAATTACATGGCCGACACATGGATGGTTAGTATCCACATGCCCAAGAAGGCAGTCCCCTGGAGAGAGCTATATATAGAGGCATTTGGTTGGGAGGAGAGTCATCTCTCTAGCACGTGGTGGTCGTAATCATTAGGTTGTTGCAGAGTACATGCATAGTGAGTGGATTTATGACTAGAGAACCCAAGATTCTCCAACTATACAATAGATTTAGCTTTGGAAGATTCAAGGGTCCCCAATTTTATTAAGGATAGAGATCTATAGGAATAGAGAGTCTTCCATTGTACACCTAAATCAGAGCTAGAGGTCTCAAGTGTCTCCAACTCTACCATAAGAAATTGCTTATTAAACCAAACTTGAAGAAGACATCTTCAAAGCTTCAAGTTGATTGCATTGTCCTACATCCAATCTTGTCCCAATATCAAAGGTTTTGTGAGATCTTCATCATGGCAAACTAATAGCTTCACTATCAAGGGCACATTAGGTATGAGGATAGGAACTTCAACTTCACTAATGGAAGGGGTTTCTACACCTCCTAATCCTATAACCTAGGCCCCAATCAAATTTACTTGTATTTTCATATTTTGGTAACATAAATACCTAAGTGCACTAGTAGCACCTCCTGAATCAATAAGGGCTCTCATCATCTTGATTGTAGTTCCCTATCCTAGCTCTACTAAAATGAAAGTTCTTCTATCCACTATGCTAGGAGAGGTATTCTTTCTAGTTTGGCACGTTGCCATGTGATATCTCAGGGCAACTGTCTAGGAATCAACACTTACAAAGTGGAGCTCTTCAACATTGCCATTCCTATGATGATGTAGGCCCTATCATCTTAGCTTCATGCATTTAATGCATTCTAGGGCTTCAACCTAGGATTCTTCAATAATTCTTTTCTCTTCTTCTTTATGCTTCCAAGCCACATTCAACTTTTAAGCATTTTGTTTGATGTGCACATTGAAATAAGCCGTTTTTCTTTTTCCTTTTTGCCTATATGCCTACTGATCCTCTAATTCTTGCTTCTACTAGACATTCTAAACCCATTATCCTCGTGTGTATCAGGAAATGTAATGGTAGGACTACAATCCGACTAAACACCATCTAAAAGGGGGTTACATTGAGTAACATCTTATATGTCACTCCATATGCCCACGAACCATGATGTAGCTATTTATCCCAATCAAAGCATCTTTTATCTACAATCTTTGTCAACGCATTACGTAAAACTTTGTTTGTACTTTCTGCTTGGCCATTCACTTTTGGGTGATTTGGTGTAGATTTCTTGTGAAACACCATGAAATCTTGTAATAGATATTTAATCACTTCATTCAAAAAGTGGGTTCCTCTATTGCTCACCAATTCCATACAAAAAGTGGGTTCCTCTATTGCTCACCAATTCCATAAGAATTGTATATCTCATGAATAGGTTTGTGCATCATTCTTTTGTTTAGCTCTCACTTCTACCCACTTGGTAAGATAGTATGTGGCCACAATGATGTATTCTACATGGGAGCTTTTAGTTAGGGGATTAATGGGACCTACAAAGTCTATACCCCACTTGGAGAGTGCATGTCCTCCCATCATGGGTCTTAGCAACATCTCTTCCTTATATATAGGATACATAGCTATTTAGTATGTGTCACAATGTTTCACATAGGTATGTGCATCCATGTGAAGGGTGAGCAACCAAAGACGTGAAAAATGAATGGATTTGATCACACGATCATGTCCAAAGTGTCTACCTACAACACCATTGTGTGCACTTTCTAATACTCTCAAACAATCATTTTCGTGTATGCATACTCTCAAATATCCATCTCTCCCCAACTTGTACACCAATGAGAGTATATTCTTGTGTTGCTTCCGATTCTAGAATCTTTGTTGGAGCAAGTCTATGACAAGCCTAAGTATTTTCTTGAGTCCCACAAAGTCATAGAAGAAGCCTTAAAATGAAGACAATGTAAAGTTCACTTGTGAACTACCTCTTGTAACTTTTGAAGAGTTTACTTAATGTAAAGAATCTTAAGTGGTTGAGTCCACTTCATCAAAAAGGGAAATAGGAGCCACGAATTCGTGATTTGTGGTAGATAGAGAATCAAATCAATCACTAATTGATTGGAGAGTGATTGAGGGAAGTTAGCCTCCCAAACTCAGCTATAAATAGATGGCAGTTTTAGTCGTGGTTAGAGAGACCTTTGTGAAGACCTCCAAGAGCTGAGCTTTATGCCATATCAAGGTGTGATTCTAAGGCACACATATGTATCAGTAAGTCCATTGTATTGTACAATCAATATACTTTCATTTTCGTGATCATTTGAGTTCATATTTCCATGTTCTTGTGAAGTGTACTACTCACTGCCATATCTCTCAGTTTTCTCAGTCAGATTGCAGAGATGGTTTCTCTGAGCTTGGTGCATCATTTTCAGTGATATAACTTGATAAAGTTATCTCTATAAGTCTACTATATGCTCACCAATTTTCATTTCATTTGGGTATTGCAATCTTCAGTTATGTTCAGTTGAAGTCAACACTATTTGTGCATTTTCGCTTCTCTGTCAGATACCCGACTTTTTTACTCATCTTGTCAGAGTTGTTTCTCAGTGTTTACTTACCCAAATTCAAAAGTGGTATCAGAGCAAGGTTGGACAACATGGCAGATGGATTTCCTTCATCAATTGAAAAATTGGAGAGAGGTAACTACTCAGCTTGGTCATTAAGAATGGAAGCCTATCTCCAAGGTAAAAGTTTATATGGTTATGTGGCTGGAGATGAAGTTATGCCAAGTTTCAGGAACAAAATTCAACCAACACAAGAAGAGCAAGAAAGATTGAGCACATGGTGCTCCAAGGATGCACTTGCAAGGTCTTATCTCCTCAACTCTATCTCAGATTTTTTGTTGCCTCACATTAGAAGTTGTAAGACATCTTAGGAAGTGTGGGATGCACTTGAAGCCTTCTTCTCTTCAAGTACTAAAGCTAGGAAGCATCAACTATGGCTGGATTTCACAACTCTCAAGAAGGCTCCTAAACAAAATGTGACTGATTTTGTCACAAAGCTCAAGGACATAGCAGATCAGTTGGGAAGCATTGGAGAGGTAATAGATGAAGAGCAAATTGTAAGGCAGGTCATCAATGGCTTGAAGGCAGATGAAAAGTGGGAAGCATTCACCACAGCTATGGATTTGTACATGGACATGCATGTACCTGATTTCAATACACTCATTGGACAACTACTTACTCAAGAGGCAAAGCTTATCAAAAATGGAGAAAGCTCTAAAGGTAATCAATCTTCAGCTCTATACACTAATAAAAGCAAGTCCAAAGATAACAAAGGAAAGGCAAAGAAAGTGGATGATGAAGCAGGTACATATCAAGCTAACTATGCAGGTAGAGGAAGACATGGCAGAGGTAGAGGAAGAGGAGGTAGACAAGGCAGGGGGAGATCCCAAGACTCCAACTCATGTTCTATTTGTGGATTAACTAATCATACAACTGAAAATTGCTTTAGGAATTCCAGGAATCAAAGAGGAAGAGGATACAATAGAGGAAGTTATGGCTACTCAAGAGGAAGGTTCAACAATTATCATGGTAACTACAACAACTACAATCATTCAAACTATCAAGGAGGCTATAAAGGAAGGAGAGACTTCAATAACTACATAGAAGACTCAAACAAAGAGGATTCATTATTGATCATGAACATGGCTATGCCACAAGGTAAATCCGATGAGCATGTTTTCTACATAGATTTAGGTTGTTCAAATCATGTGGCAAGAAATGTGGCACTCCTATCAGATTTAGAAGATCCAAGGAATAAGCATGAGGTACAAACAGGAGATGATACAAGACATCTTGTGGAGAAAATAGGTAATGTCAAAGCACCTGATGGAAACATCAACCTACTCAGTAAGGTACTCTACGTCCCTACCATTACAAAGAATTTGATAAGTGTTGGGCAGATAGTAGAGAAAGGTTTGCAAGTCAGGTTCACAAAAACCGAAGCATTTATTGAAGATCCAAGTCAAGGATTCAGAAGAATTGCAAAAGGTGAAAAGACAGGTAGATTGTTCACATTTGAATTACAAGACACTAGAAACATTGCTCTCTTTAATTATGGTATTCAGACACTCACATAATTGGAAGTATGGCACAAAAGGTTAGCACATATTGGTGAAAGGTCATTAAAGAAAATTTGCAGGGACCAAAGTGTACTTGGACTCCCTAATTTGTCAAAACAACATATGATTTATAAGTGTAGTGCATGTCAATTTGGAAAGTCTCACAGGTTACCATTCATGAAGAAAGGTTATATACATGGAGATCTCTTGGAGTTGGTTCATACAGATGTATGGGGACCTAGCAAGGAAGCTTCAATATCTGGATCAAGGTATTATGTCTCCTTTATTGATGATTGCAGCAGATGGACTATCCTATTCTTTATGAAACACAAAGATGAAGTTTTTTCATGTTTCAAAAGATATTTGGCTCTTGTGGAGAATCAAACAGATAAATCTCTAAAGAGGCTAAGGTCAAATGGAGGGGGAGAATACTTCTCCCATGAGTTTGATTCTTTTCTTCAAGAAAGAGGAATCAAAAGAGAGGTAACTACAAGGTACACTCCTGAGCAAAATGGAGTGGCAGAAAGGAGGAATAGGACAATTGTTGAAGTTGCAAGGTCCATGTTAAATGAAAAGCATTTGCCTAATTATCTATGGGTTGAGGCTGTATCTACAGCCACTTACTTGATTAACAGATTGCCTTCAAAATCCCTTGATGGGATGACTCCATATGAGGCTTGGAATGGAAGAAGACCAAGCTTAGATCATTGTAAAATTTTTGGATGTATTGCTTTTGTTCATGTTCCTTCACAGGTTAGAGGTAAGATGGATCCAAAGGCAGAAAGGTGTGTATTTATTGGATATGAATACAATCAAAAGGACTACAGGTTATACAACCCTACCAACAAAGGATTCTTGGTAAGCAGAGATGTAGTTTTTGATGAAAACAATTCATGGTATGAAGATTCATGCAGGAAGGTCAATTTACCATATGATCTTGAAGAAGATTTTCCAAAGCTTGGTAGAGAACAACCAAAGATTGAAGAACAAGACACCTCGGAGGATTATGAAGAAGCTCAGATGGAAAAGGTCAAAGCATGGAAGTCTAAAGGTAAAGCAAAATTGCAGGAACTTGGACATGAGGCAGAATCATCACATCATGGCCTAAGAAGATCTATGAGGGAAAAGAAAAAACCAGAAAGGTATGGGTTTGACACCTCATTAGTGACTAAACATTCTATCTACATAGCACAGGACATAAACCAAGAGGAGCCATCATCATTTGAAGAGGCCAAAGCAAAAACAGAATGGAAGCATGCAATGAAGGAAGAGATTGAAGCACTTGAGGAAAACAACACTTGGGATTTGGTGCCCAAGACTTCATCCATGAAGGTAATAGGCTCAAGATGGGTCTATAAACTCAAGAAGAATTCTGACGGTTCCATTAACAGGTATAAGGCAAGGCTTGTAGAAAAAGGTTTTGCACAAACTCAGGGAATTGATTATGAGGAGACCTCTCCTATGGCAAAGATGCCTACTATTAGGGATTTGCTTAGTATTGCCTCTTCCAAGAATTGGAAGATACTTCAACTAGATGTAAAGAATGCATTCTTGAATGGTTGGATAACAGAAGAGGTATATATGGCACAACCACCTGGTTTTGAGAATCAAATTTATCCTAATTATGTGTGTAAACTTAACAAAGTATTGTATGGTCTCAAGCAAGCCCCAAGAGCTTGGAATTTCAGACTTGTTTCATTCTTGCAGGACAAAGGCTTTCAACCAAGCAAGGCAGATCCTTCACTTTTTATTAAAAAGAGTAATTCTGAGATCATCTACCTATGTGTATATGTAGATGATATTATATTGACAAGAAATGATGCAGATGGTATGAAGAAGATCAAAGATCAGATGAGAGAAGAGTTCAAGATAAGTGATTTGGGTTCACTTACCTACTTCCTAGGTTTGGTGGTTGCCTACAAAGATCATGGTTTGTTTCTCACTCAAAGAAAGTACATTAAGGACATGTTGGCCAAATTCAAGATGCAAGATTGTAAGATTGCAGGTACTCCAATGGAGGTCAATCACAAATTGAGCTCACATGAAGGTGAACTCATAGAGGCCATCACATCATATCAAAGTCTAGTGAGTAGTCTCAACTATGCCACATTGACAAGAGTAGATATATGTTACAGTGTGAGTGTGCTAAGTCAATTTATGCACACACCAAGGAAACCACATATGGATGCTGCCAAAAGGATTCTCAAGTATCTCAAAGGAACCATAAATGAAGGACTTTATTATCCTTATGTATCTAATTTAGGTTTGAAGCTAGAAGATAGAAGAATCACTTCAGGTTATCTTACCTTTGCAGGTTCAAAGCTTATTTCATGGTCATCAAAGAAGCAACCCACAGTTGCTCTCTCTTCTACTGAAGCTGAATACAGAGTTCTTGCCATAGCTACACAAGACGCTATGTGGATGAAGACATTATTCAAAGATCTTGGATTGGAGTTTGGAACTCCAACTATTTATGGTGACAATATGAGTTCTATTCATTTGGCTGCTAATCCTATTTTTCATGCAAGGACTAAACATATTGAAGTTCATTATCACTATGTAAGAGAGAAGGTTCTAAGCAAAGAGATTCAAATATCATATGTGTCCACTCATCAACAATGTGCAAATATTCTAACCAAAGCATTGGATGGTACAAAGCTTTGCAAATTCAAGGCTATGATAGGTTTGCAGGTAATCTTAGAAGATTGAAGACCTCAAGCATACTTTTCTTGAGGGGGAGTTGTTGGAGCAAGTCTATGACAAGCCTAAGTATTGGCTTGAGTCCCACAAAGTCATAGAAGAAGCCTTAAAATGAAGACAATGTAAAGTTCACTTGTGAACTACCTCTTGTAACTTTTGAAGAGTTTACTTAATGTAAAGAATCTTACGTGGTTGAGTCCACTTGATCAAAAAGGGAAAGAGGAGCCAGAAATTTGTGATTTGTGGTAGATAGAGAATCACATCAATCACTAATTGATTGGAGAGTGATTGAGGGAAGTTAGCCTCCCAAACTCAACTATAAATAGATGGCAGTTTTAGTCGTGGTTAGAGAGACAGATGTGAAGACCTCCAAGAGCTGAGCTTTATGCCATATCAAGGTGTGATTCCAAGGCACATATATGTATCAGTAAGTCCATTGTATTGTACAAGCAATATACTTTCATTTTCATGATCATTTGAGTTCATATTTCCATGTTCTTGTGAAGTGTACTACTCACTGCCATATCTCTTAGTTTTCTCAATCAGATTGCAGAGATGGTTTCTCTGAGCTTAGTGCATCATTTTCAGTGATTTAACATGGTAAAGTTAGCTCTATAAGTCTACTATATGCTCACCAATTTTCATTTCATTTGGGTATTGCAATCTTCAGTTATGTTCAGTTGAAGTCAACACTACCTGTGCATTTTCACTTCTCTGTCAGATACCTGACTTTTTTACTCACCTTGTCAGAGTTGTTTCTCAGTGTTTACTTACCCAAATTCAATGATTTAAAGTTTGTTGGATTCATCATACTATCTAATATAAGCATAAAATGTTCATAATCATTGGATTCTTAAATCTGGAGTTATGCTCATTTTTTTGCTCACTGGTCTCATTACTGTAGCAGCCAGTGAAAATCGGGATGATGTCATCACTTGTTAAACATCTTTCTCAATGTGTGGTTCATTATTTTTTATGAGATTACTCTTGAAAGCTAGATCTTTAAGTTAACTAGAGTTCCCCAAGAGGAGTTAAGCTAATTGCTACTGTGCTCAAAGAATTATGCAAAACACTAGACATGTGTATGAACCAAAATAGCAAGTTCTTCACCTCTGAGCTAACTTCAACTTATCTAATTTTGATCTATCTTTTTGAGTGTGATCTTCCAAGGTACATAGGGTGTCTAATACATCCATTGGCAAGTTAAAAGGGCCCACCATATACTTCTGGAGTTCATTTGGCTGGTGTAGATCAAGGATTTTGCAACACCTCTTCATCTTCAAGCACATACCTATCCATCTTTTCACAATCTTGTGTCTTGCTAATGTCATCTGTGGAGAAAAAGTCTTTGTTTTTAAGAACTCAACCAGACAACTACTCCACTCCAATATTAACAACATT
Organism: Ceratopteris richardii; assembly: GCA_020310875.1. Lineage (NCBI taxonomy): Eukaryota > Viridiplantae > Streptophyta > Polypodiopsida > Polypodiales > Pteridaceae > Ceratopteris > Ceratopteris richardii. The sequence goes on from CM035434.1 coordinate 97,905,190, forward strand.
TGATATAAATTTGTGTGTTCAAAAGGGGGTCTACTAATACAAGATGCACAAACCCTATAGACAACTGCTTACATGGTTAGCCAATATACTCCTAATCTATGTACTTCATTCTTTTGCTTCCTCTATAGTTACCACTACTTTCTTTGCATTTTCTTTGTTATTATACACCTCCCATGAGAGCTTCTCTTTGTGCATTCTCATCATGATCTTTTTGTCTTCAATTTCATATTTCTTAAAATTTTCTAGCACTTTAAACTAGGATGCTTCATCTTCTTATGTTGATTAGTTCTTTTTATGTTTCTTCTTTTTTTCTTCTCAACTTGCATGGCTAACAATACACCATTTTTACACTCATTTCATTCATGGATCTTAGCATCTATCAAGTACAGGTATTCTTCTTTCAACCTGCAAAATGGATCCATCAAGCTGGATTTTAGGTCTTCATTGTTCTCTTCTTCATATGTGTCTATACTAGACTGGCATTCTTCAATTAAGGGTTGACACATGAATACTGAGATGTCATACCCATCCTCATCACAATGGGGGTCCATTGGCCTTCATTTACAACTATGTACATTGTCTCTAATACTTTAGCCCAACCATGAGGCTCAAACTCTTTGTCTGGTAATATCATAGGTGTAGAGGTTGAGTCTTCTTCAATTGATTTGTGATTTTTTTATTCTCCTACATTTCTAGCTTCTAACCTTTTCTCCTTTTTGTTTGCAAGCTTACACATCCACAACTCAGTATCATCATGCATCCATGAAGGGTCTTATCCTATGTGCTTTTGAGTTTTAACGATGGCCTTCCACTACAAAGGAGGTACATCTCTATGAGTGTATCCCCTTAGGTTAACCTTGGTAGTTACCCCTATACCTGTAACAATTGGTTCCCCAATCTTGCATTATTTGCAATTTTCTCATAAAGATTATACCCAAGATCATTTCATATACATGATTCTTTCCAAACATTCATATTGCAAGAGTGTGTTCAAACTCTACACCACAAGTAGTGAGAGTGATTACTTCTTACAATCCTAGCAGCTTCTCTATGTGTCCATCTACCATCTGCAATTTCATTCTTGTGGTCCTCAAAGCTAGTTTGCCTTCACATTTCCATAAGGAAGTGTGACAATGGCAACTCCTGCTCCTCAATCTAGGATTTCCTTGGTCGTGTATCCTTGATACGTGACTGGAAGAAAACTATTTCCTTCTTCTCCTTCACTCTTATGTCCTATCTTGTATATGGGAATTTCTTGGATTTTTTCATGGGACTCTACTTGTGGGTGGGAACTGTCAAGTTTTGGGACTTGGTTTTTAAATGTTGCCACAAATGTGGCTTAACCTGTAACAAATATTCTAAAGTGAAATGAAACTACACATTAGTGTTCTTTACAATGTTCATGTTCCTACATATGACTGGTTCTTAGTTTCTTATCATTATTGTGGGAGCTCTCACATGAATAGAATTTGATTCCCAAGGACCTATGGAATGTGGAAATTCTTGTAAGGATTTTGATTCAAATACTAGTTGTTCACTTGAATGAATTTCTTCTTGCTCTCCGTATAGTGAAGGTATATCCTAAGGGAATTGATCTTGAAGATCATCTATTTCTTGAATGGGTGGGCGAGTCATCTTTTTCGTACCCCACTTCTCTACTTGAACTTCTCTCAAGAATTGATCTGGTTATTTCTTAATTGAAGGAGGAATTCCACACTCCATTGATTTAGGAACATAAAACTCTACTAGCAAGAATTCTCATCTTTTTCTCTCAATTGACTTGGGAAGCCATGTTCTCGGGTTTGGGTGCCATTTGCTCTAATTTGTCTAATAGCCCTTGAAAGTGCAATCTTGTTTTGAATAGATTAATCTCGTTAAAGACGTGACTCACCTTGAACATAGCTTAAGCTAAGCCAACCACCTTGATGCATAATTTTGTCCTTTCAAGATCTAGATTTGCTCTTGGGTAGCTTTTGTCTTACTGAGCTGCATTTGATCCTCTTAATTATGTCCGATACACCTTGAACATCATGTCTAGGTCTTTTGGGATAGGGTCCGGTAATATTGAACCTAAATTAGGGATGCGTGAAGTATCTAATGGGACCAAGGAAGTCGATTCTATAGTCTCTACCTTAGTCTCTTTTATGCTACCTTCTAATTTTGCTAGCTTCTTCGACCATTTTCTCTTGATTATTTCCCTAGAAACTTTCCCTGACTTAGTCTTTCTATTACTAGACTCATTGACTTGATTAGATTTTGGTTCTTTCTCTAGGTTTCCTTATTGAGCATTCTTTAAAGCTTGTGCTCTAGTCACTACATGGATGGGAACTAAAGTGAGTGGAGTTTCATTTGAGTTGTGCACTATGCCTATCACATTAATGAGTGTAATCTTTGAGGCATAAGCAAGATTCTTGGAGCATTCTCAATGTGCTCTTTACCACATGTTGAACAATACCCTTGAATGGGGAGATAGTGTGGCTCACCTACTAGTGGGGTCATGGGCATTCACATATGAACTGATGTCCTTGGCATCTATAACAAGGTCTTCTACTGTCTCAATTGAAGTCTAATTAGTGTACATGAAATTAGCATATTCAGGTTCCCAACTATAGTCCTCTAATGGGGTCTCATATGGCTGGTAGTTATGTTGTGGCCTATAGTAGGGATGTTGTTGGTAGTGATTCTGATACGTATATGGTTGTTGATAGTTTTTTATGACGTCTTGCTTGTTGTAAGGAAATCCATGTGCCATATGGTTCACATTTTTTCTCTCTATGATGTAGTAATATGATTTTGGATCCAAAGCATTCTACTTTTGCATGAGGAAAGCATTCACCATGTGATTGCCACCACATGTAAAGCAACATTTGATAATGGTGACCTTATGAATTGTCTATTTTCTAGTTTTCCTTCTAGTTTTTTTGCCACTAACTTAGATAATTCCTCCATTGAAGATGAAGGTTTTGATGTGATACTCATTGCACATTATGATTCTTTATAGATCTTGGACAACTTTAGATCCTCTCCCAAGTTATCTTGTATGCCTATGCACATTCTCACACACATATGATCATAGATTTCCACCCAAGAGCCCATTTAAAAACAAGGACACATGTTTGGCCTATGCATCTAGCTCTCCGACTTTATATCTTTCAATGTACTATTTGAATCTATGTCATGCTAATCTTACCATCTCTTGGGGGTTCTACTTGAAACCATGACTTAGGGATGAATTGTTGTGCTTGATTCCACTCTTAGAGAACTGAGTTATGAAAGAATCCAATAGTTGAGTGAACACGTTCTATACTAATTATGCTCTCAACACATGCTTAAATTTGGCTACATGATCCTAAGGATCTCCTATGCCATAAAAGAAGTTATTCATGGTTTTGAAAACTTGGAAGGATCTAAATGTTCTTGAGTGCTCTCTCTTTCTCTAGGTAGAGAGAAATTTTCATCCTCTTTGTGTGATCTATGTCCCCTTGTCTCTCCCTTTCTGGTCTACTAGTACCTTGTTTTGACATGCCTCTCCCTAGGTTGTATATGAAGCTTACTTCTAGAGCTTGTCTTCTCTTCTCTCTCTGAATCCTTGAGGAGTTTTCTTGTCCAGTACTATCCAATGGTTTGTCTAAGGTAAAAACCTTGTGCACTTGCCAAAAATGAGTATGCTTGCCATATTCAGATAGTAAGCACATTCAATTTGAATCAAGACTCACATAAGTAGGTTCCTTGGAGCATTTGGGTCCTCGAATTCATACACAAGAAACATCTTCTTGATATGGGGCTTGTCTTATATAAATCTCCAAAAAGCCTCCTCTGTGACCATATCAACATAAAGTTGTATGGTAGGATTAACTTGAGGTATCTTCCTTGTGGCTATGATTTTGGGCAATACCAACTTCTTCTTAGGAGAAGTTGGAATCTCCTCTAGATCATCCTCCTCTGAGACTCAAACTTTTGAATTTGTTCAAATATTCCCAAATTCATTTGTTCTATTAGGGTGAAGAGTAACCAGATACATAGTTCCCTATTTGTCTATGTATGAACCATTTTCAAATTTAACTACTAGACAATCTAGGCCATAGGGGTGATCTGGCTTTCTCAATTTTACCAAAGATCTTATCAAACCTTCCTCAGAGATGTGTACACTTAATTGGTTGGTTTGGATGTATTCTAACTATGTTTCGTGGGTCCCTTCATGTGGTTAGCTTCTCTTGCTATTTCCTTGTTGGTTGATTCTTGCTCCTAAGAATTGGCATGTTCCATGCTATGAGAACTTTCTAACTCACTTGTCTCTTGGCTTTCACTTGATGGGTGGTTACCCAATTGCTTGGACCACTACCTGGCTATGGGGTTGAAACTAGCTTTAGATGATGTTACACTTTTCCAAGGTATTTCGCTGACCTAAGGTTCATGTATTATCCCGATTTCCTTTTTCTCTCTTTTCTTTAATATTACCTTTTTAATGGTTGTCCCCTTATTAGTCACTTATTGAATTATTTTATTTGGTTTGTTCTTGTCTACATATGTCCTCATTAGGAATACTTATGTTGGTTGACTTGTTCATGTTCCATCTGATTAAGTTCTTTTACCCTTAGATTTTATCATGATTACAAATTTTTAAGATCTTCAACTTGATCTTTTAAAGTATCTTGGACTTGAGGATTCTTATCGTCACCCTAAGCTCTACTTCTAGCACTATGCATCTTAGCCTAAACTAGAATTGACAAAGGGGTTTTGTAGTTCTCCAACTGCAAGTCATGATCGCAATTCTCTGGCACCCACGAGGATCTCCCAAGCCTTCACTTTGCCACTTAGACCCCTTGTAAGAGTCTAGAACATGCACGTTCTAGCTTTGATAGCTCCTAAAACTCACCAAAAGACCATTCAAAATAGACCAAATTTATGCAAAAAATTATAAACCCCAAGTTTCCTTAGTAGGTGGTTTATTGCAATAGAGAGGGTCTATCATGATAGGCCCGTTTACTTATAAAGATGGGGTCTATCATGATAGGGCACTCTATCATGATAGGGCACTCTATCATGATAGGGCACTCTATCATGATAGGGCACTCTATCATAATAGAGGTTCTCTCTCGTGATAGAGAGGGTCTATATTGGGGTTCTATCACGATAGAGGGGGATCTCTTGCGATAGAGGGGTCTATCACAACAGAGGGTGATCTATCACAATAGATAGATGCCTATCATAAATTCATTCTATCGTGGAATTGGTCTATCATGGAATCAGTCTATCATGATAGAGGGATGTTTTATGCAATATACTGCACTTGTCACACCTTTGGTGTATTATGATAGAGTGGGGTCTATTGCAATAGAGGGGCCTTGTCATGATAAACAGGGTCTACCATGATAGAAGGGGTCTATTGAGATCTTTGGTCTATCATGAGAGACATGTATATGTCAAGATAGAGTGGTTTGTCATAACAGAAGGGGTGATCTAAGGTGATGGAATATCCATTGGGTTCTGTCTATCATGACAGGCATTTTATCTATCACAATAGAGCCGATCTTTCATGATGGAAAAGGATTACCATGATATAAGATGCCTATTGCATGTTGTGAGTTTGGCCTATCGTGACAAGGCCGAAATCTCAAAGTTTTTGTGATACGTTTAGTGCATGGAGATGGGTTTGGGAAGACCTATGTAGTGTTCTAGTTGCATTCGCAAAAATCCAACTTTTTTTATCTATCGTGACAAACCAATGAGTAAAGCATTGAATTCTTAAAAGTTAGTGGTTGAGGTCTGATTTGAGTATTAAGAGCAGTTACCAAACCATCAAAATTTGGTGGATAGATTTGAAGACAATGCAGAGCTAGCTCCTCACTTGAATTTTTGGACAACTCCTCCCACCATTTTATCGCATAGATTCTTTATTCATGTGATAAACACCTCTACAGTTCCCCCATCAACAAACCTTTCTACTGCTAACTAATTCTCCAAGTTTTGACTGAATTTCATACACCCTTGAGGAACTTTTTTCTGGAAGCCACTTCCAAATTCAATCTGGAATGAGTACAAGTTTCATATTGATTTCTCAAAATGTTCCATGCTTCGCGCACCTTAGTAGTATGATGAATGAGAGCCAAAACACTATTGGTAGTACTTGTAACTAGAACCTAGAGTGCATTTGCATCTCTATGTTTCCAAGCACATATAAGATCAACATAAGAAGAAATCATTCAACCAAGATTATTTGGATCATGTGTTTCTTGGGGCTCATGATGAGTCCCAAGAACAGTCTCCAAAAGGTCATCTGAATCAAGGATACAAGTGATTTTAAACTTCCATAGGGTGTAGTTTGTACAATCAAGTTTACCTTCCGTGAAGGCTTATGGTCATATCCACAACCTTGGGATGACTAGAATCATTGCTACTTCTATCTGTGCTCCAACTACTCCTATTGATGAACCACCTTGATTCGCAATTATAGATGATGATGCACCACTTGACAACTTTTCTCTTTTGACATTGAAACCTCTTCAACCTCTACGTTTTTGTTTATGCACCATTCAGATCCTCCTAAGCTCTGATACCATGTAAGAAAATACTAGCACAATAGAATAGACAAGTAGAAAAAGTTGAGACAAAAATGCACAAGATATGTTTGGCAACCCTTGAACACTTTGATCCATGCATATATCTTTCAAGATTCTTTCATTCACATGAGCAAATCTCTTATGCCACACATCAAGCTCACTTAGCATTTGTAACCAACAGTTGAATAGAGCTATATTTTTGGTTTCTCCTACATCAAAAGTAAAGAGTCTACTATGCTTCTCACCTCTTTCTATCTTCTTGAAGCCTTGACATGGATCTTCCACATAAGCTCCATGTTAGGTGAACCTAATGTGCAAGTCTTTTTCAACTATTTGGCCCACACTTATTCGGTTTTTCGTGATAGTGGGTACATACAGAACCTTGTTTGTCCTGCCATTGGGAACTTTGACATTACCAATCTTCTCCACATTGGGCTTGGTATCATCTCCTATTTTTACTTCATGCTTATGATTTTGATTCTCTTAGTCAGATAGAAGAGCAGCATTGCCTATAACATGGTTTGAACAACCATAATCCATATAGAATAGTTGTTCATCTTCTTTACCTTCTCTATGACTGAGGTTCATTAGAAGCAATGAATATTCTGTTGATATATTTAGGTAGTGATATGTGTGAACACTCTAGGACCGCCGGGGCACTTTTTTCCCTCTTTAGGAGGTTTTTTTCCCCTGGCTTGTATATATGCCTATTGCCCTAACGAGCTACTTATCTTTGTACATTCTAGTGGTAATACATTCAGTATTGTGTGTTGTGCTTCAAGCTTCTTCTTCTTCTTTGTGCTATTCTCGTGCTTCTGCAGACATCTACTCCAACAATTGGTATCAGAGCAGGCTGCCGCTTCATCTAGGGCATTGTCGACACTCCTCCTATTGTAGTCTCATAATCACACGAATTTTGCTAAGCATACTCAGGGTGTTTCAGAGATCAAAACAGCTTTGTTGTGTGGTGTCGAAATCGCAATCTGAGCTCATTTCAGCCTTTGAATGCACTACCATAGCACTTGTGTAAGCTATTTCATCTTTTTGTGCCAAGGGTATATACCAATTTTGATTCGCCAGTATAAGCTTCTCGAAGTTTGCTACAGGTTTAGGAGAATTCATCTAGGTATTTCTATTCAACTTTTTGAGATACAATCAATTTTTTGCATCAAAGTATTTTAGTCATCGGCCATGGCTGAAAGAGTACCATATCATGGCAGGGAGTATGTACAAACATACAGATCAAGGAGTATTAGCCTGTTGTGTGGAAGAGGTTGAGTACGCGAAGTGGTTGCAATTAGCAAATGTGGGTGCATTAGTGCAACACTACTCGAGACAAAGAACCTTACAAACATTGAGGAGACTTGGAGTGCACTGGCCAACTATGGAAGCTGATGTCCATAGGATGTGCAAAGAATGCCCAATCTGCGGCACTAAACCACCTGTGGAACATGCCACTCTTTATCGAGTGTCTTTAGTGCCAGATTGGAGTGAACCCTTAGTAGCCTTTTTGAGAACGAGAACATTTCCCCAAGATATGACATTGGCTAGACAAAGGAGCTTAGAAATAGAAGCTTTAGATTATACTCTCATTGGAGATAATATATACAGAACGGAAAAAGATGGGTATCTTAGATTATGTGTCCACGAGAGTGAATATCTCAAGATCTTGGAAAATGCTCACCAAGGTGTAGCAGGAGGACACTTTGGACTAGATAGGGTGATCAAGGCAACACTATTTGCAAGTCTTTGGTGGCCCACACTTCATATGGATGCACATACTTAAGTGAAGAGGTGTGATGTTTGTCAGCGAACTCAGTACCCTACGCGTAAAGATGAGATGCCATTGAAACCTCTAATAGGTGGACGTGCATTCTCTAAGTGGGGAATAGACTTTGTCGGTCCTATTAATCCCCCAGCTAAGGGTTCCCATGTTGAATACATTATTGTGGCCACCGACTATCTAACCAAATGGGTAGAAGTAAAAGCTACAACGAAGAACGATGCACAAACGATCGCTAAGTTCTTATTCGAGAATGTGTTCACTAGATACGGATTGCCAATAGAGTTAGTGAGTGATAGAGGCACGTACTTCTTGAATGAAGTCATAGATAACCTTCTTCAAGAATTATTGGTGATATATAAGAAGTCTGCCCCCTATCATCCACAAGCTAATGGACAGGATGAGAGCACAAATAAGATTCTATGCAATGTATTGACAAAATTAGTTAATAATAAATGCTCTGATTGGGACAAACAGCTACACCATGTTGTTTGGGCATACAGAGTTGCCTATAAAACGGTACTCCAAGCCACACCCTTTTAGATGGTGCTCGGCCAAAATGCAGTGCTACCATTGGACTTTTTGATACCTACATTGAAGGTAGCACACACTAGACAGGCCCATGAGCTCTCCTCTAGAATCTTCGATCTTGAACAATTAGGTGAAACACGATTGAGAGCTACAGCAAGAATTTATGTAGCCAAGAAGAGGCAAAAATCATATTTTGATGCACATGTGAAGGATAAGGGCTTGAAAGCAGGAGACCTAGTCCTAGTCTACACCTTGAAGCAACATGCATGGAAGTTATAGAAGAGAGGCTATGGACCAATGATTATCAATAGGATCTCCACAAGTGGAGCAGTGCAATTAGCCACACTAGAAGGTGACATCCTACCAAGTTACATCAGTGGATGCAGAGTCAAATTATATCAAGAACCCCTCACGGAGGAGATGTTAAATCGTCTCAACACTGCAAAGAAATGTAAAGAAGAGGAAAAGCGAATTCGAGAAGAAGCACATGCAAAAGCCTTAGAACGCATCCGATGAATGAAATTGAGAAGACAAGGTAGAGATCAGCCTATGTCTGACACTCAAGAAGCCATAGGTTATCACATGGCCATGTGCGAGGCTTCAGGTGAACGGTCCCATAGGATAGTTGATCGACGACCTTTTGTGACCCTAGAAGTAGGACAAGGAGAGAGTGCAAGGACCGTGAGAGCTTTAATTGATTCAGGAGCAGCCACTAGTGCAGTACGGCTTTCTTACTGCCAAGAATTGCAATTGAAGGTCAATCCTATAGAGGTGTATCTCATAGGATTAGGAGGTGTTGAAACCCCTTGCATGGGAGAGGTGGAACTTCCTCTCTACATTCAAGAGGTCCTAATGGCAGTAAAAGTGCTAGTATGTGAAGACGAGGATCTTAGTGAACCTATTGTCTTGGGCCAAGACTGGATCTATAATCATGTAGTCAACCTCAACCTAAGAAGTGGACTTCTTCGGACTTGGGTAGGCCAAAACACCCTCATGATTGAATTAGAAAATCAAGCACTGAGGCCATTAGAAAAGGAACCAAATCTTGGTCCCTCCAAGAACCCACATGACGATAACGATGCTATTCTTGTCCAAAGTTCTATGGTGCAGAAGATTATCACTCTAGATGAAGGTACAGAATTCAATGAGGAGTCCCCTTCTTTTCCACAGAAGATTCGAGGACAGCAAGCCAGGCAACACACTACACCGAGGAGGCCAATGATCAAGAAGCATGAGCACCAATCTGTGCACCATGAAGTACCTCGTGGCATGAAGCAGATTTGGATACGCAAGCATAGAAAACCCACGGCCCTAGAGACAGATTCTCAAAGAAGCCAATAAGCCACACCGTCAAGAATTACAATGACGGAATCCCTTAGTCAACGCTCTAGACATACCCATTCTATTTGGGTTCCTAAGTGGTCAATGAAGGCTATCCCCAATGCTCGACAAATATGGGTGCCCAAGACTTGCTTACAAGCTCAAATAGCTTCATCTCCATTCACAAGAATGAATCAACACTCACAAGCACTCTTGGCAAACATCTTAGGGCAGACACCTACACCACACACCATTACAGCTTCGTCCAAACCTAGGAATATCGGGAAATGGGTACCCAAAAGATCCCAAATCCAACACAATCTAGTCCATAAACCTTTACATATCATCACCTCTAAAAGCTATGATGCCACAATCAAAGTTTGGAGACTTAAACCCCGCATCAAAACTCCTGACCCAATTTTGTAAATCCATCTGCTCTGATGTAGGTGCATTCTGAGTACATTGCATATCCAAAGTATGCATCTAGGATGACACTAACTACTAACCAACATTCACACCCATCACAAACACTTCACCCCTAACCACTAACCACTTGGAATGTCAGTTAGGATTGTGGAGGGAACACCATTACATCCTGTTTCCTATGCAACACTAATGTGCCTCTCTTCTTGTTGTATAATTACATGGGTCTAAGGGGTGGAACCCTTGGGTTTCTAGGTGTGAAACCCTTTGGATTTATGGTTTATTTACCCCTTTTAGATGGGTCTTGAACCTTAGGGCTAATTCTCTAAGGTTGAATACCTTAGGCTTGATTGGAAGCTTCTCCTAGCCACTTGGTTTGTATGTGAGAGCTTGGAGAGTCTTCTTTTAGAAGCCATGTGATTTCATGTGATATCCTAAGCTTGGAAACCATGGGACCACCTTAAGGACCCATGTGATGGAAGGTACACATGTCCCCTTGAGAGGGACTTACCCCCTTGGACTTGGAGCTATATATTGGAGGGGTTGGTTGGGTGGAAAGTGATCTCTCTCTTCCTAGTGTGTGGCCTTGCTAGTTAGTCTTGAGTTGTGTGAAGGCTATGGAGCTTTCACAACACTTCTTCATCAGCTACAAACAGTCCCATGGCAGAAGCAGCCGATAGGAGCTCCCAGGCAGGCACTAGTTCTCAAGTCGATTGGGAGACCATGCATGTGGAGGCCCCATTGACAGCTAGGCCTGAAGAGTATCTAAATGTGAGACGACTTCCCATCTTGGATCCACCAAGTGGCTTAACAGAAAGAGTAAAAGGACACTCTCATTGGTTCAATGAGATGCTAGGAGATTTGGGGGATGCAAACCACATCTGGGAGTCAAAGTTAGAATTTGGAGGAGTATGGTGGACATTTCAGTTCTTCTCAAGAGAGTTTGAAGCACTACAAAATGTAGCACCTCTTCAAGATATTTAGGAGAAAGCGGGATTGAAGGACTACTTTAGTGCATCCCTGCCTAAACCAAATTTCCTTAGATGTTACTACTTGATTGCAAGTCTTAAAGCTACAGGAGATCGAGATCAGTCAGGCACATTCCTTGTGCCCTCTCTATCAAACCCTGAGGAGATGAAAAAGTTCGAGCTGAACATAACTTTAATCAAGGAGGCCCTCCAAATGTACAGCACCCATGTACCCTCCGATCGAGACCCTTTGATACCAGAGTCTATGAAGAACAGTAAACTCAAAAAGTTGAAAGAGATGTGTGCCCTCATCCCAAACATTGCTATACCATTGCGCATGTGCCTTCAACACTTTGCGTTTCCGGCTCAAGACCGATTCACACAGCCTCATAAAAAGATTTGGTATGGGCTATACCTAGCAGAGATAGGGAATCTACCTATTAAAATGCGAGTGTGGATCCTCGACCAATTATATGAAGCAGGCAAGCGAGGAGTAAGGAAGCCTTCATTGAATGGCTGATGTGCCATTACCAGAATCATTTACAGATGCCTAGCCTATGATGTGCCGATTGCATGGGCACTTACTTACTCACAGCTGCAGTTCTTTCAAGGACTGAAACCAGGAGTTCAACAAGCTAAGCGGATGCGTGGATCTCTTTTCCAAGTCCCAATTCCTCATGAGTCCACCACAGAAATCTCCCTTAGAGAAGAACAACAGATGGCCCCATTCACTATCCATCTCCAACGAGCACAATCAGAGGGCATGGTACAACCCACTCCGTCAGCCCCTCCATTACCCACGGATCCTGAGTTTGCCTCCATGGCTACATTGGCAGAAGATACCTCCTTTGACTTTGAGACCTTCTTGCAAACAATACAACTATTTGATGGTGAGTTCTTTCCAGACACTGAAGGTCCCCGGTCATCATCCCAGATAGGACGCCCACATCGCGAAGAACGAAGAGTACATTGGGAGGATGAGGCACAACACACTCACGTTGAAGGCACACATGAACAAGAGGATGTGCAGGGGCATGAATCACAGGAGAGTGAGGAGGAAGCCCCCGCATGCACTGCACAAATCAAACGGCTATACAAAACAATCAAACAAGTACAAAAAAGGCATAGGTTGTCAGAAGAGGCAAACAGAGCAATGGTGAACCAGATGCTACAAGCGGAGGATGTGGACCCTCATTTTATAGAATCATTGAATCTTTTGGTAGAGACCTGTGGAATTGTGGAAGCCATGCAGACCATGATACATCGTACCCCCCCTCAATACGACCAATGAAGGCTCGATACATGACCGCGAAGGGGAAAGATGATTAAATGGAAGTCTCTACCTCACTCCCTACCGAAGCTCAAGAAGACGTTCACATGACTAGCCCCACTAACACTGATGCACCCGACGAAAGCACACAGATACCATCTCCACCATCACCTCCCATCCAGCCCACCAAACCCCTCACCACTAGTCTCCCCGAACAACCAATAGTCACCTTTAGTGAACCTATACCACACACCACCCTTTTGCCATCCTTATCCCTACATCTACCATTGCTAGCCCATTTTCCGAACCTCATATAGGTCATCCCGCCACCCATCAAACCATAATAGGTCACCCTTCTTATCTACCAGCTCTAGGACAGCCACATGCCTCTACCCAAACATTAACACACCCATTTTCCCTCAATACTACATTCCCTCTTTCCCAACCCCAACCCACTATGCCCCTCTCAACCTCCTCAGGATCAACACAAACCACCCTACCTCCATTTTGGGCAAACCTTGTAACTATGATGCGACAACTGGATGATTATAATAGGAATCCCCTTTCCCAACCCACCTCTCCCACGTTCACGGCCACCATTGACACACCTCCCACCATTCCAGTATTCATGATTCACACTTCACACACAATCACATCCGACCCCATGGACATTTCACCCTCCACAGAACCACCCACCACCACTTTCATCTCCACATCATCACTTTTTACTTCACTCACATCACCACTTACACCCACTGTACGCACAACACCCACCTTTCCCTTTCCCATTTCCCAACCCCTTGCATCTCCCATCCCCACCTCTACTTCCACTTCATTTAGTCATATGCATTAGACACCATGTTTGAAGCTGCCACACAGCTTAAACAGGAGTATAGATTATTGGAAGAGAACAACAAAGAGCTTTGTAATTTGTCGGCCCACCTCCAAGCTCGTGTCGATGCTCTGGAGATGTGTAATAGTGAATTGCAACAAAACTATACCTCACTCCAACAATCTTATGCGGAGATGGAAGCAAAATATACAGAAGTAGGTAAAGTGACCGAGGAGCAACTCAACTATCAATTAACTCGCAATGCTCAATTACAAAGGAACATGGCGTTACTTCGACAACACTTAGCAGTTTCCCAAGAGGATAATAGAAGATTACAACAGCAAAATCAAGAAAATCTCGAGGTAGCCATCGAAAACACTCCAGGAGCTCCTATAGATCCTGCTAAATTACAGGCTATTCCATCAGAAAACATCCAACAGGTATTGGAAAATCATGCTAACCTCTTGGAAGCCCATGATCGCCTTGCAGACCAAGTGAAGGAACTTCAAAAACCACCAGTGCCTACACCCCCAATGTCAGAGCCTAGAGATACGGTTAGCGTTGCTACATCACCACAGTGAGAAACATCAACTGACAGTGAGTTACTTGATTTAAGGCAACAGGTCACTGAATTAAAGATGAAATTACTACAATACGAACGACCACCATCTCCCCCCGATCAACCATTAGAAGAAGAGGCAGTCACCATTCTAGTTGAGGAGACCTTTGAAGATAATTATGAGCCTCAACCTCTTCCAGGAGGCAGATGTTGGTGCAAACAAGCCTTCACACTTGGCTTTGTCTTGTACCTTGAAGAGCATTGGATATCAACCTTGAAGGTTTTACAAGAGCTTGGAGTAATTCATGAAGACTTTATTTGAAGGAAGACCATAGGAACACATACCTATGCCTAGTTACATTTTACTTTATGTAAAAAAGTCAATATGACTTCTTGTAATCACACCTACCTTCAAAAGTCGTGGAATTTGAAAGGTATGAATGGAGAGAATATCTCCATATGTTTAGATGAGAGATTTGAGGGAGCCTAACATTTGAATTTGAAATTCAAACTCTCTTCAAACTCCTATAAAAGACAATGTAAAAGTCGCGGGCCTTGTTGCTCACTTCCCGAGGTAATTCCAAGCAATACATTGAGTGTGTGAGAGCTACTATTGAGCCTACACCTCTGAGTACCATTGGGCATCACTCTATATGCCAATGGGAATGTACATTTGATAGATTCAATACATATACTCATAGTCATTATCTCTGTGCTTTCTCTGAGTGATCATCTTCAAGTCTGTCAACTTCAACAGGGCATATCTCAAGATCTACTGAACCAAATTGGATTATTCAAAGCTCATTGGAACCAGCTCAAAGCATTCTACAACACTACAAAATTTCAAGTCATTCTATTCAGCCAATTGGGAGAAATCTCAGTTGAGGCAGTCACTGGTATTTTTCTGAGTAGTTCCTAAAAAGTCGGGGGTATCTCTGATTTTGCTAAAGATCATGTTCAGTGTATAGTTTGTTAATTGGAGTGATTTAACTTGCTAATGATAGCTTGTTAAGTTAATTTAATACTCCTAGAAGGAATTAATCCAATTGCAAGTGTGCTGGTCACACTGAGCTTAGGACTGAGCAGGTATCATTACAGGAATAGAAAGTTTTTTGGAGTTGTGAAGGTTCAAAATCATCTGTTTTGATTTGGTCATTACTCAATCATTTTGTAAAGCACATATATAGTTTCTTGGTGTCATTTGGAAGCTCAAGGAGTCTCCTAACCATATCTGAAGAGAAAAGAGGGCAGGTGTGAAGCAGGTCTAGCAGCACCAACTTGATCTTCTGATTGTACCCAGCTATCACTTCCAACAGTGGTATCAGAGCAAATAAGGTAATCATGGGTGATGGTTTCCCTTCCTTCATTGACAAATTGGATAGAAATAACTACCAGGCTTGGTCATTGAGAATGAAGACCTATCTACAAGGGAGAAGCTTGTATGGATACATATCAGGAGATGAGGAGTTGCCCTCATTCAAAACCAGAGGCCTACCTACAAAGGATGAACATGAGAGGCTCAACCAATGGTGTGCTAAAGATGCTTTGGCAAGGTCATATCTTCTAAACTCTATCTCTGATTTCCTTCTACCTCATGTAAGGAACTGTAAGACTTCCCAAGAGACTTGGGAAACCCTGTCAACATACTTCTCATCAAGCACAAGGGCCAGAAAGAATCAGCTATGGATTGAGTTTACAACTCTTAGGAAGCAATCAAAACAATGTGTCTCAGATTTTGTCACCAAAGTCAAAGACATTGCAGATCAACTTGCAAGTGTTGGAGAAGAAATTGAAGAAGAGCAAATAGTCAGACAAGTGATCAATGGACTAAAGGCAGATGACAAGTGGGAGAGCTTTACCACTGCAATGGACTTGTACATGGACATCCAAGCACCTGATTTAACAACTCTGATTGGACAACTCTTTACACATGAAGCAAAGATCACAAAGAATGGAGAGCAATCAAAAGGTAACAATCCCTCTGCCCTATATACTGATAAGAAGTCTAAAGACAAGGGTAAAAGCAAGAAGGTTGATGAAGAAGGATCCACCTCCCAAGCAAACTATGCAGGGAGAGGTAGATCATCTAGAGGTAGGGGCAGAGGAGGTAAGTCAGGTAGGGGGAGACCCTATAATCAATCTCCATGCAATATTTGTGGTTTGTCTAACCATACTACATATGAATGCTATAAAAACTACAAGAACCAAAGAGGAAGAGGTCATCAAAGAGGAGGTTACTCTCAAGGCAGAGGCAGATTCAATCAATCTCAAGGCTACCATGGCTACAACAATAATTACAACAACAACTACAACAATAACAATGGCAATTATCAAGGAGGATACAGGAACAGAAAGGATTACAACAATTATGCAGAGGATCAAGATGATTCCTTGTTGATTATGAACATGACATCTAAATCAGGTATCAATGATGATCATTTGTTCTATATTGATTCAGGTTGCTCTAACCATGTAGCTGGAAATGTTGCCTTACTCTCTGATTTGGAAGAACCCAAAGGCAAGCACCAAGTGCAGACAGGTGATGACACTAAACATTCAGTTGTTAAAGTAGGCAATGTAAAAACAAGTGATGGTAATCAGAATTTACTAAGCAGAGTGTTGTATGTTCCAACAATCACCAAGAATCTGATGAGTGTAGGTCAGATTGTTGAAAAAGGTCTACAGGTCAGGTTCACTCAACATGGTGCATATGTGGAGGATCCAAGACATGGATTCAGAAGGATAGCCAAGGGAGAGAAATCAGGTAGACTGTTTACCTTTGAACTTGAGGATACTAAGAATATTGCATTGTACAACTATAAGGACCAAACCCTATCAGAATTGGAGATGTGGCACAAGAGATTAGGTCACATTGGAGAGAGGACCATAAAGCAAATGAGTAGGGATCAATGTGTGCTTGGGATACCTAATGTATCCAAGCAACACATGATATACAAGTGTGGGGCTTGTCAATTTGGTAAGTCACACAGATTGCCATATATCAAAAAGGGTTTTATGCATGAAGACTACTTGGAATTGGTGCATACAGATGTTTGGGGACCAAGCAAGGAGCCATCCATATCTGGATCAAGGTACTATGTGTCCTTTATAGATGACTATAGCAGATGGACTGTTTTGTACTTCATGAAACATAAAGATGAAGTATTTAATTGTTTCAAAAAGTATCTTGCATTAGTTGAGAATCAAACAGGTAGACATTTGAAGAGACTAAGGTCAGATGGTGGTGGAGAATACTTCTCCAATGACTTTCAAGAATTCTTGTAGGAAAGAGGCATCAAGAGGGAGATTACCACAAGGTACTCACCTGAACAAAATGGGGTAGCTGAAAGGAGGAATAGACTCATTGTGGAGACAGCTAGGTCTATGCTTAATGAGAAAAAACTACCAAATTATCTTTGGGCAGAGAGTGTATCTACTACCACATACTTAATCAACAGGTTGCCATCAAAGACACTTGATGGAATGACACCCTATGAGGCTTGGCATGGTAAGAGACCATCTCTGGATCATTGCAAAATCTTTGGGTGTGTTGCATATGTGCATATTCCCTCACAGGTAAGGGGAAAGCTAGACCCTAAGGCTGAAAAGTGTATTTTTATTGGATATGATTTGAATCAGAAAGGATACAGGTTCTATAACCCCTCAAACAAAGGCTTCAAGGTAAGCAGAGATGTCATCTTTGATGAAAATGATTCATGGTATGAAAATGAATGCAAGAAAGTTAACCTACCTTATGATATGGAAGAAGACTTTCCAAAACTTATCAGGCAAGAACCAACTCAGAAGGAGGACACAAGTTCAGATGATGAAGACACCATCAACATTGAAGAGTTCAAAGCTTGGAAATCCAAAGGGAAGATGAAGATGAAGCAACTTGAAGACAATCCAGAATCCTCAACTCAAGCAATGAGGAGATCTTCAAGAGAAAAGAAGAAACCTATTAGGTATGGGTATGATACTTCACTTGTAACCAAGCACTCTGTATATCTTGCAAAGGATATCTTGAATGAAGAACCAGGTACATTTGAAGAAGCTATTACCAAACCAGAATGGAAGGAAGCAATGGATGAAGAAATGGAGGCTCTCAAGGAGAGTGATACTTGGGACTTGGTACCCAAGAAGGACTCCATGAAAGTTATAGGATCCAGATGGATCTACAAACTCAAGAGGAACTCAGATGGCACAATAAACAGGTATAAAGCTAGGTTGGTAGCCAAGGGTTTTGCACAAACCCAAGGCATTGATTATGAGGAGACATTTTCTCCTGTGGCCAAGATGCCAACTATCAGAATTATGGTGAGTGTAGCTGCATCCAAGAATTGGAACATGTACCAATTGGATGTGAAGAATGCATTCTTGAATGGATGGATATCTGAAGAGGTCTACATGTCACAACCACCTGGCTATGAAGATCACAATAAGGTAAATCATGTTTGTAAATTGAAGAAGGCTCTGTATGGATTGAAGCAGGCACCTAGAGCATGGAATTACAGGTTGACAACCTATCTCTTGGATCAAGGATTTGTGATGAGTAAAGCAGATACTTCATTGTTTATAAAGAAGAACAATTCAGAGGTAATATACTTGTGTGTCTATGTTGATGACATCATTATTACAGGAAATGATGTTCAAGGAATTAGACACATCAAAAGTCAAATGATGAAGGAATTCAAGATCAATGATCTTGGATTGTTGAAGTACTTTCTAGGACTTGAATTGGTATACACAAATTCAGGTATATTCATTACTCAGAAGAAGTACATTCAGGACATGGTTAAGAAATTTAATTTGCAGGAAGCTAAGATCTCAAACATTCCTATGGAGGTCAATCACAAACTTAGTACACATGAAGGAGAAGAGCTTAAGGATATTACAGGTTACCAAAGGTTGGTAGGTAGTCTTAATTATGCTACCTTAACCAGGATTGATATATCATATGGTGTTAGTGTACTTAGCCAATTTATGCATAAGCCAAGAGTACCACATTTGGAGGCAGCCAAGAAGATAGTAAAGTACCTAAAGGGGACACAAAATCATGGTTTGTATTTTCCATATTCATCAGACATTGATATCAAAGTATATTCAGATGCAGATTGGGCAGGTTGCAAAGATGACAGGAGGAGTACATCTGGTTACATATGCTTTGCAGGTGATAAACCAATTTCTTGGTCATCCAAGAAACAACCCACAGTGGCTCTATCATCTACTGAGGCAGAGTACAGAGGACTAGCCAATGCCACTCAAGAAGCAATATGGTTGAAGCTACTATATTCTGAATTAGGCCTATACACAAGGCCACCTATCATATTTGGTGATAACACAAGTTCACTTCACCTAGCAGCTAATCCTGTGTATCATGCTAGGACAAAACACATAGAGGTTCATTACCACTATGTGAGGGAGAAATTACTTAGCAAAGAAATTCAATTATCATATGTGTCTACTAATATACAATGTGCAGATTTGCTTACAAAAGCTCTGGATGGGAGCAAACTATGCAGGTTTAAATCCATGATTGGATTACAGGATATCATTGAAGACTAAAGATGAAGACTCAAGCAAGTGTTTGGCTTGAGGGGGAGCTGTTGGTGCAAACAAGCCTTCACACTTGGCTTTGTCTTGTACCTTGAAGAGCATTGGATATCAACCTTGAAGGTTTTACAAGAGCTTGGAGTAATTCATGAAGACTTTATTTGAAGGAAGACCATAGGAACACATACCTATGCCTAGTTACATTTTACTTTATGTAAAAAAGTCAATATGACTTCTTGTAATCACACCTACCTTCAAAAGTCATGGAATTTGAAAGGTATGAATGGAGAGAATATCTTCATATGTTTAGATGAGAGATTTGAGGGAGCCTAACATTTGAATTTGAAATTCAAACTCTCTTCAAACTCCTATAAAAGACAATGTAAAAGTCGCGGGCCTTGTTGCTCACTTCCCGAGGTAATTCCAAGCAATACATTGAGTGTGTGAGAGCTACTATTGAGCCTACACCTCTGAGTACCATTGGGCATCACTCTATATGCCAATGGGAATGTACATTTGATAGATTCAATACATATACTCATAGTCATTATCTCTGTGCTTTCTCTGAGTGATCATCTTCAAGTCTGTCAACTTCAACAGGGCATATCTCAAGATCTACTGAACCAAATTGGATGATTCAAAGCTCATTGGAACCAGCTCAAAGCATTCTACAACACTACAGAATTTCAAGTCATTCTATTCAGCCAATTGGGAGAAATCTCAGTCGAGGCAGTCACTGGTATTTTTCTGAGTAGTTCCTAAAAAGTCGGGGGTATCTCTGATTTTGCTAAAGATCATGTTCAGTGTATAGTTTGTTAATTGGAGTGATTTAACTTGCTAATGATAGCTTGTTAAGTTAATTTAATACTCCTAGAAGGAATTAATCCAATTGCAAGTGTGCTGGTCACACTGAGCTTAGGACTGAGCAGGTATCATTACAGGAATAGAAAGTTTTTTGGAGTTGTGAAGGTTCAAAATCATCTGTTTTGATTTGGTCATTACTCAATCATTTTGTAAAGCACATATATAGTTTCTTGGTGTCATTTGGAAGCTCAAGGAGTCTCCTAACCATATCTGAAGAGAAAAGAGGGCAGGTGTGAAGCAGGTCTAGCAGCACCAACTTGATCTTCTGATTGTACCCAGCCATCACTTCCAACAGCAGAGTCATTGATGAAGGACAAGACACATATGAGGAACCCCCTCCCGCATGGATGAAGCAAGTAGAAGAGATGGGCCACACTCACGAAGAGCGCATAGCCACTCAAATGCTGGCCATGAAAACCATTGAGGAGACAATACTTCAATCCGAATATTTCAAGCACTTGGCTCCTAGGCATTTAATAACCAGTTCAGAGTTATAGTATAAGCCCTTCTTTGTGTTATTGGCAGACTACAATGCTGAGATTAAACGCAAAACCAATAAATACCCTACTTTCGCAACACAATTCCAACCAGAGGACATTCCAGAGGAAGCCCGAAAAGGTGCCATATTCCAACCCATCTGGCGGCAAAAGTTACTTGAGACCTATCCAGAGATGCTCAGAACGTGCGACCATGCCTCCATGCACTTAAAGTATAATCCATGCTATGGGCTAGTGCAACGATGACGATCATGGAAAGCCTTTGCCATAAAAGTTCAGAATAATGCTAATTGCAAACAATGGCTCAATTACCCATCCATTGCTCCACCAAGAGCCACACCAACTGTAGCATACATGGTGGCTACTATCAGACACTAGATGCCACGTCTACAACCCATGAACGATGTTGCTGCTCAGATGATGCTCAAGATCCGGGACATGATGCAAATAGTACTGAAGACTTTCTGCAATGTATGCAACATCCAGCCTCCGATTCTGGGCTTTATAAATGGTAATTATGACTTACTCTATGATATGAGCACTACCCCTAGTATCCAGGTTGCTTATGCTTGGCATGTGAGGATCAGATATCTCCCTACTTGCTATAAGCAAACATTTGATGATATGTTTACCACTAGGTTTTGGGAATCTCACTCGGAAGTGTTCGCGCCACGACCAAACCATCTTCTACAACTATTTGCATGCAAACAGACAATGCACTCAGAGCTATATACAACACCACAACCTGACATTCCGGGCACGGTTAATTGGGATGCTCTTCAAAGAGATCTAGTCAGGGGACTCAGAATCAGAGAACAGGAGTTAGCCACTGAGATAGTCCAACACTACATTGATCACCCGGTGGAGCAAAGGTCTATCAGAGATGACAGATGCTAGGGGGGGGAGAGTGTTGGCATCCTGCGGGAAGAAGCAAGTACGGCCATACATGCAGATCAAGCACTAAGGCAACCCATCAAATTTTTTCAATCCTAACATTATTTTAAAAGTGATTCTCATCACTGAAAACCATTGTAAATATCCTTTCACCTTTTTGTAGATCCATTTTGTGCAAGACGAGGAGTCCTCGAGCTTGAGAAGCTTTAGAAGTAAGTGCCTACCAAGTTTCATAATTTTCAGAGCTCGTTTGAGCCTCCAAACTAGCTTAGGGACCTAATTTTAACCGGACACTAGGTCGGAATAGGACCAAAGCTAGTCAAAAACTATAAATAGAGCTAGAGAGCTCATTTTTTGGGAGAGCTTGTTGTAGAATTGAACTTGTATGAGAACTCTTTTGCAATAGAAGTGATTCCATTGTGTCTCTCTTTGTTCTTGCCTTGTGTGCACGTGTGTGTGTATGTGTGTGCATGTTGGTGTGCTTCTCACTCACACACTTGTGCCATCACTTGTTCGAGGTCTTCATACCATCATCACGTCTTCCCGGATTGACATTAAAGGAGGTGCTACTCATCACTGAGCTACAGTCGGCCTTAAAATCAGCAGTATGCTTTTCAATAGGACCATGAGCAGCATGTCATCAACATAGATAACAATAATCAGAAGCACATCATGAGCATGCTTAACATATAAGCTGCTTTTAGTTGGACTGTTATCAAAACCATGTGCAACCAGATAGGCATGTATCTTCTCATACCAAGCACGTGGTGCTTGCTTTAAACCATATAATGCCTTCTTTAACCTGCACACCTGGTTTTCATGCCCTTTCTACACAAAGCCACGGGGCTAAACAACATACACTTGTTCATGCAAATCGCCATTCAAAAATGTAGTTTTAATGTCCAACTGATGTACATTCCAACCATGATGGGCTGCAAGTGCGCAGATTGTCCGAATAGTAGTCATACGGCATGTAGGTGCAAAGATCTCATCAAAATCAATGCCTCTTTCCTGTGCATAATCCTTTGCAACAAGCCTAGCCTTATACCTATCAATTGTTCCATCAGGCTTACGCTTTAGCTTGTAAACCCACTTAGTGCCAATGGCCTTCTTGCCAGGACGCAAGTCACATAAAGACCAAGTACCGTTCTTCATTATAGCATCATATTCAGATTGCATAGCAGCCATCCAATTTTCTAAATTTTTTGCCTTGTCAAATGAAACGGGCTCATTCTCATCACAGAGACTAGATGCAGCCATAGCATAGCAATCTGATGCAAAAGAGGCACTATGAGAGCCTGATCAAGTACGATATGATAGAGGTGCATCTAATTTGCTATCACGCAAAGTATGCACCAGCCATTTTGCATAGTTCATGCCTCCTCAATATCAGCTCTCTCATCAACAAGTGCATCATGTAAATCTGCATCAAAAACGGGATGATCTGCATCATCACATGAAACCTGCAAATGCTGAGAAGTTGCCTCATTAGGACCAGCACTAAACTATCCACCTATAAAAAGAGGCAGCAAAGTATCATACATGTCTTTGGAGCTAACAGATGTCTCCTTAGTACATGAAAGCAATGGCTAAATAGCATCTTCTACAAAAATAACATCACAGCTAACCATAATGCATTTAGTATGTGGATGATACAGACGATAGCCTTTACTTTCAGAACTATACCCAACAAAAATACATTTTACTGCTTTATCATCCAATTTTTTGTGATGTTGTTCAGGCACCAAGGCATATGCCAAACAACCAAAAACACGTTGATGAGCAATAGATGGCGTGCGATCATGCCAAGCCTCATATGGAGTGATAGACTGCAGCGCTTTAGTGGGACACCTGTTAAGTACATATGCTACACACATGACAGCCTCAAGCCAAAAACTATGTCGTAAAGTCTGACTCTTGACCATACACCTTGCCATCTCCATGAGTGACCTGTTTTTTCATTCAGCAACTCCATTCTGTTGAGGTGTATACAGCACTGTACACTGGTGTTTTATCCCACGTTCGGCCAAAAATGAATTAAAATCAAAAGACATATATTCCCCCCCTCGATCAGAACAGAGGGTGCCCATTTTACATGCTCATAGATTTTCAGCCAAAATCAAAAACTGTTTGAAGAACATGAACACTTCGGACTTTCCCTTCAATGGATATACCCATGCATGCCTGGAAAAATCATTGATGAAAGTCATGAAGTGAAGATGATTTCCAAAAGAAGTTGTCTCCATAGGACCACCGACATCACTATGTACAAGCTGCAATTTGTGAGTAGCCCAAATGGAACCATCTTTTGGAAAGGAGGAATGCTGCATTTTGCCCAAAATACAGACTTCACAAACATGTTTTTTGGGTGCCTCAAGTTTGGGATAAAGAGGACACCATTTCAGATTTCTGCAGGCATAGCAAACTAGCAAAATTCAGATGACCAAAGCGTGCATGCCAAAGCTTTGCATCTGACATAGCCTAAGAATCATGTATTGCACATGCCGAATCATTCACAGATCTTTCATAGTCTATGAGCTTATACAGCCCACGACATAAAATGCCAGAAGCAATAATCACATGGCCATTTGACATATCATGAATTGTACATCTATCATCAACAAATTTCACAACCAAGCCAATCTTGGCTAATGCAGAAACTGATAACAGATTTTTCTTGATCCCTGGCACAAACAAAGCATCTGACAAAGTGAAAGAACTACCATCAACAGTAGTCAAAAGATCTTACCAACTCCCATAACAGGATAAGAGGAGTTGTTGGCGCATGTAACAGTATTCCTTGTAGGGGCAGGCTCGAGTGAAGAGAAGAAACTGCGGTGTGAGGTAATATGTTTGGTCGCCCCACTGTTAAAGTACCAAACATCTGAGTCTATTGCAGACATGCACTGCTCATGAGAAGATGGGTCAAAACTGCAAACAGTAGTAAATGCCCATTCTTCTTTCTGCACAAGATTAGTAGAATCTTTTTTTGGTGTAGAGGCCTCTACAACAACCATTCCAGCCTCTTTCTTCTTTGCCTCTTTAGCAGCCACTTTTGGACAGTTCTTTATGATATTATTGTTTCCTTTATAGTACTTTCAAAACAATTTTTTCTTTTTTGATTTCTTTTCATCCTTGTCTTCCCTCTTTGATTGTGCAGAATTAACAGATTTCTGCTTACTAATTGAAGAGCTCCATTTTCCTTTGCCCTTCAGACTAGCCAAGAAAGCTTGATCTGCAACACGCATAATGGACCTATTCTGCCTGGACTGATCTTTCTGCAAGAGAACAGAGACTAACTCCTAAAATGACAAGGCATTTGGATTGCCTTTCATCATCAACCGAAGAGTAGAAGCAAAACTCTGATATGAATCAGGAAGACCATTAAGAACAGTCTGCACAAGTGAGCTATCTGGTATAACCTCATCAACAAAAATCAACTATTCCTTCAAGTCTTTGATCTTTGTTAGAAAATTGTACATAGAATCACCTTCATTCATGTGCTCACTCTCTAGCTATTTTCGAAGGTAAGCAACACGAGCCTCATTCCTAGCTTGGTACAATGTGGTAAGTGTATCCCAAGCATCCTTAGTTGTTCTGCAAGAGCGAATGTGAGGAATAATGGCATGTTTGACAGACAAAGTTATTAATGCATGTGTCTGGGCATCTTTGCCATCCCAACAAATTTGTTGTACAGTAGGTGCAGCAAAAACTGTAGCACGAACAGGAATATATAGAATATCATCATCTTCAACACCTTCTTCATCAGCTTCAGTACCTGCAGTTGTAACAGATGCAAGTGTGGTAGGACGTTTTTCAACACCCTACACAATGTTCCACAGTCCTTTTGCAACCAATACATGTCGCATCATATAAGCCCACAATGGGTAGTTGGTACCATCCAACTTATCCTCAACAGCCAGCATACGAAATACATCACTGCTTTCAGCCATGGTCGATGACTGAAATACCTTGATGTAGAAATTGACTGCATCTCAAAAAGTTGAACAGAACTGCCAAGATGAATTATGTTAAACCTATAGTAGACTTCAAGACACTTATACTAGTGAACCAAAATTGGTATATACCTTTGGCACAAAAAGACGAAATAGCATACACAAGCACTATGATAGTACATTTGGAGGCCGAAGTGAGCTCAGATCATGATTTCGACACCACATAGCAAAGCTGTTTTGATCTTCGAAACATGCTAAGTATGCTCACCAAAATTCATGCGATTTTGAGACTCCAATTAGAGAGGTGTCGATGACGCCCTAGATGAAGCGGTGACCTGCTCTGATACCAATTGTTGGAGTTAGACATCTGCGAAAGCACGCGAACAGCACAAGGAAAAAGAAGAAGCTTGGAGCACAAGACACAATACTGAATGTATTACCACTAGAATGTACAAAGATAAGTAGCCCATTAGGGCAATAGGCGTATATACAAGCCGAGGGAAAGAACCTCCTAAAGAGGGAAAAAAGTGCCCCGGTAGTCCTAGAGTGTTCACACACATCACTACCTAAATATATCAACAACTTCCATTCTCATTTTCTAAGCAGCATAGTTGTTCCTATCAAGCTTCTCAATCATTGAGGGAAAACCATCACCCATATTGATGTAGCTCTGATACCACTGTGAATACGTGAAGTAGCTTGATGAAGTCAAAATATGTGATCACAAGTGAAGTTTGGTCCAACTAAACAGCATAGGACCAGCCTTTTAACTCTTTGAGAGTCTAAAACAACTTATGGAATTGAGACTAGTGCAATAATATCCACTATTTACTCTGGATCATCAATGAGAAATGATTGATACCAAACAGATGCAATTGCATAAAGGTTAGACAAAGAAACTTGCTAGATTGGGTAGATTCAAGCAAATTCAAATGTTCACTTGAGCCGGTTTGATTGCAATTGAATAAAACCCTTTTATATAAAGATCATACATAAAGTTTAGTAGCTAATAGGCATAAGAGAAGAATTTATCATCAATAAATGAGCTTATTACAAGCTTGACTCTGATTAGTGGTAATCTCGACTTTTTCAAGGATGTGTAGAGAGAGACTCTGAGACCAAAATGGATTGATTCTCCTAATATACTAAAACAAATGCTACAAATATTCGGACACATAAATTAGACACTATTATCTTTCAAATGAATCCTTGATCATAATTATTGGATCAATGTAGAGAGAGAACATGCCATTGCAAGTTGACAAAACTTGGAGACGATGATGCAAAACATGAAAGAAGAACAAAGTGGAGCAAATTGATTTCTATATTGATCTAAAATTATGGTGCAAGTGATTGTGTGTCCTTTTATAGGCTCTTTGAGTAGTCCACGACTTACAACAAATTATTTGAATCCAAACTATCACATGGAGCTTGCTTGTTGTGATGAAGATTACTTTCCTAAAATCTAGGAAAAGTAGAAATCAAGTCTAAAGGCTTGATTGATTGATTATCAAGAACTAGCAACCTCCAATCTCATGGATTTTGGACTTCTCTCTTTTATCCTTTAGAGAAGGATAAAATTCTAACACCAATAAATACTTTTGGATAAAAAATTATCATGAGGGGCCATAAGTGATCATACACTTTTATTAGAATAAAGACCCTCAAGGAATGCCCTATCTCTAATGCTCATTTAAACTTCAAATTTGGATCTTGAACAAGTCCTTTCAGCATGATGTAAGCTTTATGTCCTAACATATAAGACACAATGGAGTGTATGGAAGTTAATAGTGTAGAATGGTGGGGGTGACATATAATTGCCATTTAGAGTGGGAGATATGACCATGATGATTGCTTCTGCAAGGATGCACCTCTAGTGTTGCACCTAAATTCACCATGTATCCTAAAAGGAGTGCTATAAAGGCTTATGTCTTACTTGAAGGTAATTTTTATTGTTACTTGGAAACTCTTAAGCTCCAACACAAGAAAACCCTAACCCTCTAACTTTTGAAAACCTCCCCCTTGAGTTTGATCAATCATTAGTGGAGAACCACGTCATAAAGTATGCTATGGACTGGGCAATCATTCCTCATTCACATACACTCTCTATTCTCGACCAACTTTGTCAAGACCCCTTTTTATTTGCCAAGGTTCAATTTAAGCTTGGAGGCAAAGGAGGCATAGTGACCCAACCCTCCAATGTGATGGCCCACCAACGACATTTACATATGGATGGAGTTAGCACATGCAACAAAGTAGATTCAGATGAATGCTAAATCTTCCAATCACTTACATTCAATGAGTACAAGATCTCAACAGTAGACTAAGAGAGCCTCTACTGTAGGTGTTGATGTTTTTAGTGATGGGGGATGATTCTAACTCTCCAATGCAACAATGGAAGATGGTTTCCCTCCACTAGACCCACAAGTAGTGATATATGCTCAATGTTCTAAAGTTTTCTTTGAACTTGTACGAAGACTTAAAATGAAACTTTGCAAACTTAAACTACACCCTAAGATCTAATCACCAAGATTTAAATCATGCCAAATGGATATTTTCCACGTGGGGCACAATGCACTATCCATTTGCAACACTCTCTGGCTATGTGTAGAGATATAGCTTCACAAACTTGGTAATTTTTCATAACTCACTCAGCTAAAGAACTGGAAACTTTGGCAAATTTTGGGTCACTATAAGAGAGACCAAGTGAAGCTTGAGTACAATGAGAGAGCAAAAAATGCCTTGCAATTTGGTTTAATCATATTTATGAAAGCCTAACTACACCTCTAGATAGAGAGGAGAAAGTCATGAGACAATAAGATAAGCAAGCAAGGGGGCTGCTTGATAGAGAACTTCAGAAAAGTAAGTGGGAAACTCCTGCAATGCATACAACGCAAGAAACAAAGGTAGAATGGTGCTTCTATAGAGTTTTTACTTTTCTTACAATATAGCTAACCAGCCACCAATGAGTGTAAGTGCACTTTTTGGTGGGTGATTGATGGGACTTGAATTTGATTGAGTTTGGTGGAGTTCCTTACTTAATTCCATGACTTTGGATCCTCCTTTTTTATTAGTTCACTTCCAAAAATCATGAATGATTGTTTTTTCATGGTTGAGGCTTGATTTTTAACACTCCCCCTCATGTCTCAATGCCTAGGTCTTTCATTCGAATGCATGCCTTGAAGTGTTGGTGCTTTACTCCATCCAAATATTTGGGAAACATATCTATATATCGGTCCTTTGTATTGTGAAGAACCACCTTTACATCCTTTGACATGATCTTGTCCTTTGCCAAGCATATGCTACTTATTGAGCCAAGCATATGCTACTTATGTTTTCACAAAAAATATGTACTTGCTTAACCTATAAATCAAGATGAAAAAACAACTTCTTGAGCCACATAAGCTCACATGTGACTTGTTTGAAGCCTCTATACTCAGCTTTTGTCGAGGAGAGAGCTAGAGTTGGTTGTTTCTTTAACATCCATGAGATGGTCGTCTTCCCTAACATGATAGCATATCCACTAGTGCTCCTTCTTCCATCTTTGGAACCTACCCAATCAGCATCACAATAAGCTTTTACAATTAAAAAATCATCAAATGGATAATATAGCTCTTCATTCATTGATCCTTTGAGGTACATAAGTACCCTTTTGTCTTCAACAAGATGAGGTACTTTTGATGCCTGTAAAAATTGAGATAACACTCCAACTACATGTGCAATATCTTGTCTTTTTTGGTTACCATACAAGAGAGAACCAATTATTGACCTATACATGGCCACATTGTTCACTTCTTCACCTTCATGAGCACTTATTTTAACATTTACTTCTAATGGATTTCAAATTAGCTTGCAATTACACAAGATGAAATTCTTCAAAAGATCTAAAATGTATTTTCTTTGCATCAAGTATATACCTTCTTCTTTGCATAATAGTTCAATCCCAAGAAAGTACCTTAAAATCCTTAAATTAGAGATTTTAGAATAACATCCAAGCTTCCTCCTTATTTCCTTGATGTTGGCTTCATCATCCCCTATAATGAACAAATCATCAACATATATACAAATGAAAACAGTTTTGCTACCTCCCTTCCTCACAAAGAGTAATTGGTCTACATGACTCTGATTATATCCACAGTTTATCAAGTAGTCCATAAGTACTTGTTTCCAAGACCTTGGGGATTGCTTGATTCCATTAAAAGCCTTGTTAAGCCTACATACATGATGTGGAAACCTCTCATCTTCAAAGCCTTGGGGCTACTTCATGAAGACTACCTCTTCATGCTCTCCATTTAGGAAAGCATTCTTCACATCCAACTGGTCCATCTTGCAACCTTTTGAGGCTGAATTTGAAATCAAACTCCTTATGGTAGACATCTTGGCTATTGAAATAAAGTTTTACTCAAAGTCTATGCCATAGTCCTAAGAAAAAACTTTGGCAACCAACCTCACTTTATACCTAGAGATGTTCCCATCTGCATGCCTCTTTACCTTGTACACCGATTTGTATCCAATGACTTTCATGTCCTTTATTCTTGGCACCAATGACCAACGGTATCATTTTCTTCAAGTGACATGAATTCGTCCTCATGGCTTCACTCCATTCCTTATGTTTATTTTCCTCTTCAAAAAATGCAGGTTCTTCACAAGCTATAACTTGACTCATGTAGGCAGAGTGTCTTGCAATGAATGAATCATAAGTTAACCTTTGAAGAGGGTATAGCCCTATTGGATGACCTTAACTCACCATTAGGTGGTATAAACCTCCTCCTCTTTGTTTTATATGCTCTAAAGCATGGAGTTTCTAATTTCTCTACATCTTCATCACTTGTAAAGTTCATGTCTATGCACTGATGGTCTTCATCATTTGCCTTTTCCTTTCATTTGCTACTTTCTTCAATTGAATGAGATTCATTATATATCCTTCATTTCCAAGCTAATTTAGAACTCCTCTTTGATTATGGGCTTGAAGTGGTTGGACCACTCAACTCCATGATTTGTTGTTCCTCTTTGAACTTCTTGTCGGCTTCATATGCATCATCAACCTGTAACACATCTTTGCTACCATATCAAGGTATAAAATCATCGAATATTACATCCCTACACACCTTAAGCTCTTTGGTGATAGAGTTATAACATCTAAAACCCTTTTGATCTAAAGAATATCCAAGACATATACACCTATTTGACTTCGGGTCTAACTTGTGTCTCAATTCTCGAGGTATGTGAACATAACAAACACAACCAAATACTTTGAGATATGAAAGGTTGGGTTTCTTACCACACCAAGCTTCATAAGGTGTAACTCCATGTATTCCTGAGGTTGGACATGATGGAGAGTGTTAATCTCCAAAAGAACAACCTACTCTTGAATTTAGAACACCTCTATATCAAGAGTAAGTCAAAACCTTCACCAAATTAGAGGTCCAATCTCCAAGTTATCAAAAGTTAAGAAATTCTGTGAAGAAGATAAAACACAGAAAGTCTGCTGTACAATTTCTTCTCCTTAACCTATCAAACATGTAAAGTTTTCTATGAAATTTTGTATGGAGTGTCGCCTAGAGATTGCGCACCTCCTCCAAGTTAAAGTTCTTCAAAAGGTTTAGTATAACTTGAGAAATCAACTTCACAAGTTACCTATGTCTGAATCTGCACTTCTGAGAAGTCGATTTAGACACCCCTAACTTCTTAACTTCAATTCTCTCAGTACAAAACCCGTTTAAGCAAATGCTTCTAGCCACGAGTAGATTACCTTCCAACTTAAAGATTAAGTGCTTGCTTGCACAAAACTTTAAACTATGGAGTGACAACTGATCAAAAGATTAAGATCGAAAATTGCGCCTGTTTCAGAGAACTGTGAACACTCAACACATATGAATGTTCCTACTAACAATTCTCCTAGCTTGTTTGCAATTAGACTCTGAAACTCAGGTCACAGACTCATTAACTACCAACTTAGATATCCTCAAAAGGATTTCACAATTGATCAAACACAGACGGAGCAGACACGAAAAGATCGGGCGCAATATTTCTTCATTTACTCAGAAAGTTACAGTTGAGTGATGAGAGGAAACTCAACTAACTTTTCACATGTCTCATGACATCTATCTTCCTCATTCTTGACTTCTATCTATTCATACATAAGCTCTCATATCACGCCTCGACATTTTCAAAGTATTTATAGATAAATTTGTACAAGTCTATGACTAATCAAAGATCTAAATGAACTATGTACATATGTGTACATTCCTCACATACTCTGAATGTATCTTCCTTCCAAGCTTCAAGAATTGATCTCATCCTTCATTCTTTAGTCTTCAAACATTCAATTGGTGATTGATCTGCACCAACAGCTCCCCCTCAATCATCAATTGAGGTTTCTTCTTTCTTCTTTATACCTGCCATGTCTTTAAACTTCTGTAACTTTGGTCCATCCAAGCTCTTTGTAAGCATATCAGCTATCTGATCTTTTGTTGAAGTATGTATGACTTCAATCTCCTTATCCATCACCTTCTCTCTTAGAAAGTGATACTGAATCTCAATGTGTTTGGTCCTGGCATGAAAAACAGGATTAGCAGCTAAATACAATGAACTCATGTTATCTCCATATATAATTGGTACCCCATGCACAATGTCAAAACTCTTCATCAAAGTCTTGAGCCAAATCACTTCCTTTGCAGCTTCAACCATGCCTTTGTACTCTGCTTCTGTAGAAGACAAAGCAACTGTATGTTGCTTCTTGGAGCACCATGAGATAAGTTTATCTCCCACATAACACAAGTATCCAAAACTTGATCTTCTATCATCTGGATTACCTGCCCAATCTGCATCACTATAAATTTTGATATTTGTATCTGAGGTAAACCCATAATACAAACCTTCATTGAGTGTACCCTTAATGTACCTCAACACTCTTTGACCTGCAATCCAATGTTCTTTCCTTGGGCAATGCATGAATTGAGACAAAACCCCTACTGCATATGATAAATCAGGTCTAGTTAAAGTAGCATAGATAAGACTACCAACCAAACTCTGATATTGTCTCATGTCCTTGAATTCTTCACCTCCAAACTTACTCAATTTGTGATTCACCTCCATTGGTGTAGGTGCTACCCTGCAATCATCCATTTTAAACTTGATTAACAAGTTCTTCAAATACCTTTCTTGGGTCACAAATACTCCATGTTGAGTATATGTAATCTCCATGCCCAAGAAGTATGACAAGTCTCCCAAGTCACTTATCTTGAACTCCTTTTCCATTTGCTTCTTGAGTCTTTGTATTCCTTCTTCATCTGTACCTGTAAGGATTATATCATCAACATATATGCACATGTATATGAAACCATTATCACTTGCTTTGACAAGCAAGCTACTATCTGCTTTAGACACCTGAAATCCAAGTTCTTTTAGGAACTTGATCACATAGATAGTGATCCATCTGGTAGCATCATCAACATAAATCACATAATACCTTGACCCATTTATACTGAAATCCTTTGATGGTCCCCACACATCTGTGTGTACCAATTCAAGCTTCTCTGAGAACATAAAACCATGCTTGGAGTAAGAATTCTTATGAGCCTTACCTAATTGACATGCCTCACATTTGTATGTCATATGTTGACCTGTAACATTAGGCAATCCAAGCACTGAACCATTATTAATCATATCTTTAATACCTCTTTCATTGAAATGTCCAAGCCTCTTGTGCCAAATATCTAACTCAGAGATCTTATGTCCTCCATATGTGAACATAGCATGACCAATATTGCCTTGAATCTTCAATGTAAATAATCTTCCTTCCTTTTTTCTTGAAAC
This sequence comes from Ceratopteris richardii, assembly GCA_020310875.1. Lineage (NCBI taxonomy): Eukaryota > Viridiplantae > Streptophyta > Polypodiopsida > Polypodiales > Pteridaceae > Ceratopteris > Ceratopteris richardii. The sequence continues at coordinate 97,939,018 of CM035434.1, forward strand.
AATCTGTTTATACCCTTGGCTAGGGTCTTCCACATATACTCCATCATTAGTGAACCTTACTTCATATCCCTTTTCAACAATTTGTCCTACACTTATCAAATTCTTAGGAATTGTAGGAACATACAAGACCTTACTCAATAAGGTACTACCATCCTTGGCCTTCACTGATCCAATTGACTTCACATTGTGCTTTGTGTTGTCACCTGTTTGAACAACATGATTAAAAACCTTACTCTCCAAATCAGTCATCAAAGATATATTACCACTCAGGTGATTGCTACACCCTGAGTCAATGTAGAAGACTCTTTGATCTTCACTCTGCCTTTCACAAGTTGCATTCATTATCAATGTTGAATCCTCCTTCTGATCTGAAGCATAATTATAGTAGGTGTTGTTGTATTGTTGACTTTGGAATCCTCTACCTGCATTTCTTCCAAAGTAACTCCTACCACCTTTGCCTCTGAAATTACCTCTTTGATTTCTGCCACCTCTTCCTCTTGCATTATAATTTTGATTATATCCATTATTACTCTGAGTATTGTGCCAGCAATCATTAGCTAAGTGATTTGTCTTACCACAAATCCAGCAAGCTTTGCCTCCATCCTTGTTGTTTCTGCCTCTTCCTCTACCTTTGCCACCTCCTCTTCCTCTTAAGAAGTTAGCTTGACTAGTTGTACTTTCATCTTCACCTGCTTGTTGCTTTCCTTTGCCATTCTTCTTCTTGTCCTTTGAGTACATTGCATGACCTGCACTCTTGTCACCATCTCCTTTAACATCCTGCTCAAATGTTAGCATATGACCTAGCAAGTGATTTAAATCAGGAGTGAAATGATCAAGTGATAATTATGTAGATAAAATGAATGGCTTCCATATGTCATCACCTCTCAAACCTGTAAGGATTTGCCTTACCAATTTATCCTCCTCAATGTCTTCATCAACAGCTCCTAATGCATCTGCAATGTCTTTCATCCTTGTTACATAGTCTGAAATAGATTGAGAGGCCTTCTTCTTGAAGGTTGTAAACTCTGTCCATAAGGATGCCTTCCTTGACTTTGTAGTATTCTGGAAATGCTCCTCCAAAGCATTCCAAATATCAGTTGCACTTTCAAGACCTCGAATATGAGGTAACAAGTAATCATTGACTCCCATATAGATAATGCTCCTAGCTTGAGCATCTTTCTTCATCCAATTTTTCAAATCTGCTAACTCTTCCCTAGTTGGAACACTAGGATCTCTAAACTGTGGCTTCTCCTCTTCTCCTGTGATGTAAGCAATTAGATCGTTGCTCATAAGATGAGCTTCCATCCTCATTGACCATGCAGGATAGTTTTCCCTATCCAATTTCTCTATCTGTAGAGAATCTCCCATCTTGTGTCTACCTGTGTATTGAAATCTTCAAGCTTTATGAACAATATATGTACCTTTACTTCGAATTAGACTCCTTTTGTCCTTCTTGATGTCGTATGGTCTCCTCCTCAAGCTCTGCCTTCAAACTTTCACCTTTAGTTCTGTAGGAAGTGATGGTTGGATGCACTCAAGAAATGAGTTGATGCTGCAAAACCTGCTTCACACCTGCCCTCCTTTGACTCCAGACATGCTTAGTACACTTGCTTAGCTTCCAAATGATACCAAGAAACCATATATGTGCTTTGCAAATGTTATAAGTAATGATCAAATCAAGACAGACTACTTGTGACTTCAAAATCCTGAAAAACTTGCTATTTTGGTATTGACACCTGCTCAGAGTTATGCTCAGTGTGACCAGTGTAGTTACAATTAGCAAAATTCCTTCTAAAGCTATTCTATTAGCTTAGTAAGCTCCCATTTGCAAGTGGAATGAAAGGAAATGATAAACTATACTCAGAGAAATCACTTTAGCAAAATAAGGTACACCCCCGACTTTTTAGGAGACTTACAGTCACAGACCAATGAGCACCTCGACTGAGATTTCTCTGTAATGGTTGATCCAATGGCCTTGAAATTTTGTACGTGTATAGTAGACTTTGAGATGAATCCAATGCACTTTGAATCATCCAATTTGGTTCAGTAGATCTTGAGATATGCCTCTTGGAAGTTGACAGACTTGGAGATGCTTACTCAGACACAACAGTGATGATGAATGTAAGTATATGTATTAGATCAAATGATTGTACATTCCCATTGGCATAGAATGTGATGCTCAATGGTACTCAGATGTGTAGGCTATAGTGTAGCACTCACACACTCAGAGAAAGATGGATTAGCCTCGGGATATGAACAGATGTACCCGCGACATTTTTACTAGCCATTTTATAAGAGTTAAGTAAGAGTTTGAATTTTGAATTCAAGTTTTGGCTCCCTTCAATCTAGCATCTAAAAATAAGGAGATATTCCCTCAATCATATCATCTACTTTTCCACGACTTAAACTAGTAGGTGTGATTACATGAGTGGTAAAGTCATATAGGCTTTTACATGAGATAAAAAGTAATAACCAATAAGCATTGGTTTCTATGATCCTTGTTCCATGTAGATATATCCTTCAAAGGTCCAAGCTTTATGTGAAGTCTTCAAGATTGTTATCCAAGCCAAGTGTTAAGGCTTGAATTACACCAACAAGTTCTTCAATTGTTGAATTTCTTGACTCTGCAGCAGTCGGGACCCTCCTTTCCTTGATTTGATGTCTCTTGCTCTGATACCACTGATGGAGAGTGTTAATCTCCAAAAGAACAACCTACTCTTGAATTTAGAACACCTCTATATCAAGAGTAAGTCAAAACCTTCACCAAATTAGAGGTCCAATCTCCAAGTTATCAAAAGTTAAGAAATTCTGTGAAGAAGATAAAACACAGAAAGTCTGCTACACAATTTCTTCTCCTTAACCTATCAAACATGTAAAGTTTTCTATGAAATTTTGTATGGAGTGTCGCCTAGAGATTGCGCACCTCCTCCAAGTTAAAGTTCTTCAAAAGGTTTAGTATAACTTGAGAAATCAACTTCACAAGTTACCTATGTCTGAATCTGCACTTCTGAGAAGTCGATTTAGACACCCCTAACTTCTTAACTTCAATTCTCTCAGTACAAAACCCGTTTAAGCAAATGCTTCTAGCCACGAGTAGATTACCTTCCAACTTAAAGATTAAGTGCTTGCTTGCACAAAACTTTAAACTATGGAGTGAGAACTGATCAAAAGATTAAGATCGAAAATTGCGCCTGTTTCAGAGAACTGTGAACACTCAACACATATGAATGTTCCTACTAACAATTCTCCTAGCCTGTTTGCAATTAGACTCTGAAACTCAGGTCACAGACTCATTAACTACCAACTTAGATATCCTCAAAAGGATTTCACAATTGATCAAACACAGACGGAGCAGACACGAAAAGATTGGGCGCAATATTTCTTCATTTACTCAGAAAGTTACAGTTGAGTGATGAGAGGAAACTCAACTAACTTTTCACATGTCTCATGACATCTATCTTCCTCATTCTTGACTTCTATCTATTCATACATAAGCTCTCATATCATGCCTCGACATTTTCAAAGTATTTATAGATAAATTTGTACAAGTCTATGACTAATCAAAGATCTAAATGAACTATGTACATATGTGTACATTCCTCACATACTCTGAATGTATCTTCCTTCCAAGCTTCAAGAATTGATCTCATCCTTCATTCTTTAGTCTTCAAAAATTCAATTGGTGATTGATCTGCACCAACAGGACACCTATTCATAATGTATATGGTTGTATTTGTTGCATCACCCCAATAAGAATTAGGAACATTCATTTCATCTAACATAGCTCTAGGCACTTATGCTATATATTTGTTCTTCCTCTTTGCCAACCCATTTTGTTAAGGTGTATACCTGCAAATGAACTAGCTTTTGATGCCATGTTCATGTAGAAGATCTGAAAATTCACTTGAAAAATATTATTCCCCTCCATTTGATCTGATTTCCCTATCTCCTTCTCCACTAGGTTTTTGAACCTCTTGAAATGGTAAAGCACCTTTGACTTTGACTTCATTCAATACATCCAAACAAAAATTGAATGATTCACAAAATATCTATTACCTCCAATGGATGGCTCCCTTGTAGGTCTGCATACATCTGTGTTTATGAGATTCAACACTTCATTGCTCACATGTGCTCCGTTCTTGAATGGCAATCTACTTTGTTTCCCTAATTAGCAAGCATGGCACAAATGTTCCATACTCTAAGATGTAACATCATGTATACCACTCACTAAGACCATCCTTTGCATGTCCTTCATTCTTTGTAAGTTTTGCAACTAATTATTTTATGCAACCAGTCTATCTCTGCAATCTTTTTATTTCCAATCGACAAGTAGACAGTGTGAGGGGTTGATGGCTTTACCTCCATGGTGAAGAATCTTCTTTGCTTCTTTCCTTTTTCTATGAGCTTCTAGTCCTACATGGAATCTTCAACAAAACATCTTTGGCCATTGAATCTCACCTCAAAACTATTGGAGTTTGAACGCAAACAGCACAAGGAAGAAGAAGAAATTTGGAGCACAACACACAATACTGAATGTATTACCACTAGAATGTACAAAGATAAGTAGCCCATTAGGGTAATAGGTGTATATACAAGCCGAGGGAAAACAACCTCCTAAAGGGGTTAAAAAGTGCCCCGATAGTCCTAGTGTGTTCACACACATCACTACCTAAATATATCAACAAATCCCCCCTGTGAGTGATGGGGTGAACAAGGATTTGGCATTTATGTATAAGGAAGTTCCAAGATATGTGGAATCAATCCACAAAGGAAGTAAGCCCAAAGCTTTGCGGAAAGCTTCAAACTTCTCCCTAGGCAGAGCCTTTGTGAAAAGGTTTGTAATGTTCTCCTATGTGGGCACATATGCCAAACTGATCTCTTTAGTAGAGAACCTCTCCCTAACATAATGATAGTGCATCTCAATGTGCTTATTGTGATCATGGAACACAAGGTTCCTTGCAACTGCCAATGCGCTCTAACTGTCAATGAAGATGGTGGTGGTAGAAGACTGACCAACACCCAAATCATCCATAAGGCTTTTGAGCCACACAAACTCAATAGTCGCTCTGAAAGCTGCCCTATACTCAGCCTCACAACTAGAAGTGGCCACAATAGGCTGCTTCTTGCTTGACCAAGATATGCATGAGCTTCCAAGCATGAAGCAAAAACCATTGGTGGACACACGAGTGTCATAGAAACCAGCCCATTCAGAGTCATAAAAAGCATGTAGATTTTGCAGTAGTGATCCCTCCTTGGGATAAAACAATCCAAGTAGTCGGGTACCGCTCAAGTAGTGAAAGATGTGCTTAACTGCCTAGCAATTCTTGACACCTGGACAACGTGCTCATCTGTGAGACAACAAACTGAATATCTAGTTGAGTAATGCATAAGTAAATAAAGCATCCAATAGCCCGTTGATAAAGAACAGCATCAAATGCATCTCCAACATCATGAAGACTCAATCATAAACCTATCTCCATAGGAGTGGCAATAGGTTTACAGACTTCAAGGCCAAAATGCTATAATAATGTGTCAACATATTTCATGTTACACAAAGTTATTATGCCATCAACTTGCATAAATTGAATGCCCAAATAATGATGCAAATACCCCAAATCAGACATCTCAAATGAGGTATGCAAATCAGCCTTGAAATCAACAATATGCTTCTCATGAGGACCAATGAGCGGCATGTCATCAACATAGACAGCAACGATCACAAGCACATTATTTGCATGCTTAACATATAAGGTTCTCTGAGTTGGACTATTCTCAAAACCATGTGTAATGAGGTAGGCATGTATCTTTTCATACCAAGCACGTGGTGCTTGCTTCAAACCATATAATTCCTTTTTCGACATGCACAGTTGCTTTTCATACCCTTTTTGCACAAAGCCACAAGGCTGAAAAACATACACTTCTCCATGCAAGTCACCGTTCAGAAATGACACAAAGGTCTCATCAAAATCAATGCCTCTTTCTTGAGCATAACCCTTTGCAACACGACTAGCCTTATACCTGTCAACTGTTCCATCAAGTTTACACTTCAACTTGTATACCCACTTAGTGCCAATGGCCTTCTTGCGAGGAGGCAACTCACATAATCCAGGTATCATTTTCATTATAGCATCATATTCACATTGCATAGAAGCCATCCAATTTTTTGAATTTTGTGCTTCATCAAACGAAACAGGCTCATTCTCATCACAGAGACTAGAGACAGCCATAGCATAGCGATCTGATGCAAAAGAAGCATTATGAGAGCCAGAACAAGTACGATATGATAAAGGTGCATCTAATTTGTTGTCATGCAAAGTCTGCACTAGCCATTTTGGCATAGTTTTTGCCTCCCCAATATCAATTCTCTCATGAATATGTGCATCATGTAAATCTGCATAAAAAATGGAATGATCTGCATCATCACATGAAACCTATAAAGGTTGAGGAGTTGCCTCATTAGGACCAGCACTAGATTATCCACTTGTAAAAAGAGGCAGCACAATGTCATACATGTCTTTGGAGCTAACTGATGTCTCCTTCATACATGAAAGTAATGGTTAAATAACATCTTCCACAAAAAAAACATCACGGCTAACCAAAATACATTTAGTATGTGGATGATAGAGACAATAGCCTTTGCTTTCAGAACTGCATCCAATACATTTCACTCCTTTATCATCCAATTTCCTACGTTGTTGTTCAGGCACTAATGCATATGCTAGACAACCAAAGACTCATAGGTGAGCAATAGGTGGCTTGTTACCATGCCAAGCCTCATATGGAATGATAGAGAGCAATGCTTCAGTGGGACACCTATTAAGTACATATGTTGCACACATAACAGCCTCAAGCCAAAAACTATGTGGTAAAGACTGACTCTTGACCATACACCTCACCATCTCCATGAGTGACTTGTTCTTCCATTCAGCAACTCCATTCTGTTGAGGTGTATATGACACTGTACACTGATGTTTTATCCCATGTTCAACCAGAAATGCATTAAAGTAAGAAGACATATATCCCCCTCCTTGATCATAACGGAGGGTGCCCATTTTACAATTTGACAGATTTTCAGCCAAAAAAGAACTCTTTGAAGCACATGAACACCTCATACTTTTTTTTCAATGGATACACCCATGCATGCTTGGAAAAATCATTGATAAAAGTCACGAAGTAAAGATAGTTCCCAAAAGAAGGTGTATGCATAGGACCATAGACGTCACTGTGAACAAGCTGCAATTTCTGAGTAGGTCGAACTGAACCATCTTCTAGGAAGGAAGAACGTTGCATTTTGTCCAAAATACACCCTTCACATACATGTTTACCAGGTTCCTCAAGTTTGGGCAAAGACAACACCATTTCACATTTTTGCAGGCATAGCAAACTAGCGAAATTCAGATGACCAAAGCATGCATGCCAAAGCTTTGCATCTGACATAGCCTATGTCTTGAACTACACATGCTAAATCATTCATTGATTTTTCATATTCTATGAGCTTATACAACCCACGACACAAAATTCCAAAAGCAAAAATGATGTCATCATTTGACAGATCATGAACTGTACATCTATCATCAACAAATTTCAGAACCAAGCCAATCTTCGCTAAATCTGAAACTGGTAACAGATTCTTCTTGATCTGTGGCATAAATAAAGCATCTAACAATGTAAAAGAATTGCCATCAGTAGTAGTCAGAATGATCTTACCTACTCCCATGATAGGATAAGAGGAGTTGTTGGCACATGTGATAGTATTCCCTATACGGGCAAGCTCAAGTGAAGTGAGGAAACTGTGTGACGAGGTAATGTGCTTGGTTTCCCCACTATCAAAGTACCAAACATCTGAGTCTACTCTAAACATACACTATTCATGTAAAGATGGTTCATAACTACAAATAGTAGTAAATGCCCATTCTTCATTCTGCACAAGATTAGTAGACTCTGTTTTTGGTGTAGAGGCCTCTACAACAACCATTCCAACCTCTTTCTTCCTTGCCTCTTTACTAGCCAGTTTTGCCTCTTTAGTAGCCAGTTTTGGACAACTCTTTATGACATGATCATTTTCTTTACAATATTTGCAAAAATTTTCTGCTTTTGTGTTTTCTTCTCGTCTTTGTCATCCTTCTTTGATTGTGTAGAATTAGCAGATTTTTGCTTACTAGCAGAAGAGCTCCATTTACCTTTGCCCATCTAACTAGCTAGGAAAGCTTGATCTGCAATACACATAATGGACCTATTCTGCCTAGAGTGATCTTTGCGCAATAGAATAGAGACTAACTTCTCAAATGTTAAGGCATTTGGATTACCTTTCATCATTAAACGAAGAGTTGAAGCAAAACTCTGATATGAATCAGGAAGACCATTCAGAACAGTCTGCACAAGTGAACTGTCAAGCAAGACTTCATCAATAGGAATCAAAAGTTCCTTCAAATCTTTGATCTTTGTCAGAAAATTGTCCATGGAATCTCCTTCATTCATGTGCTCACTCTGGCTGTTTTTAGAGGTAAGCAACACGACCCTCATTCCTTGCCTGGTATAGAGTGGTAAGTGTATCCCAAGCATCCTTAGCTGTTCTACAAGAGTGAATGTGAGGAATAATGGCACATTTGATAGACAAGGCTATCAATGCATGTGCATGAGCATCTCTACCATCCCAATTAATTTTCTCTATAGTAGGTGCAGCAAGAACCGTAGCATGAACAGGAACATGAAGAATATCATCATCTTCAATTCCAACTGCATCACCTTTAGCAATTATGTTTGCAGGTGAAATAGGATGTTTTTCGACACCATGCACAATATCCATGGTCTTTTTGCAACCAATACATGATGCATCATATAATCCCATAATGGGTAATTGGTACCGTCCAACTCATCCTCAACAACCAACATACAAAATACATCACTGCTTTCAGCCATGGCCAGAACTACCCTGTTGAGTTCTGCTAAACCTGTAGCAGACTTCAAGATGCTCGTATTGGCGAACTCAAACTGTATATATCTTTGGCACAGAAAAAATAAAATTTCTTGCATAAACACTTTGATAGTGCATTCGGAGGCCGAAATGAGGTCAGATCACGATTTCGGCACCACAAAGCAAAGATGTTTTGAACTCCTAATCACCCTTAGTGTGCTCACCAAATTTTGTGTGATTCTGAGATTGTGACCAAAGGGGTATTGATGACGCCCTATATGAAGCGACCACTTGCTCTAATACCAATTGTTGGAGTTCAAGGTTTGCAAAAGCACACAAACAACACAAGGAAGACGAAGAAGCTTGGAGCACAACACAATACTAAATGTATTACCACTAGCACATTAGGGTAATTGGTGTATATACAAGCTTGGGAAAAAACTCCTAAAGAGGGAAAAAAGTACCACAACAGTCCTAGCGTGTTCACACACATCAATACCTAAATATATCAACAAAAACCTCTTTCAAACATTTGACCTACTAAAACCAAGTTCTTGGGTGATGGTTGGCACATGGAACACATCCCTCAACACCTTGGAGCTTTGAGATCCATTCAATAAACCATCTCCCATAAGTGTAATCTTGTGCTCAATGTCATCTACTATCTTTACATGTCCTTGAGTCTTGGGTGAGTCTAAATTAAATAAGACATCTTTATGTAACTCATATGGTTGGATCTCCTTGGTTCATCTCCTCGATTACCATCAATGTGACTAATTGATCGAATTCTGGTAAGCAGTCCCTCACATACACTAATGTGGTCAATGTTTTCCACATTTCATCCTCTCTCAAGCTATTGAGGGTGTGTGGGACAAGATCATCATCTTTGATTGGGCTCCCAATTGAGCCTTTGGTATTGGCAAGCTCTTTAAAATTCAAAATGTACTCATTCATGTTAGTGCTTGGTGCTTTCATCAGACTATTTAGCTCATTCATGAGATGAATCTTCCTTTTGTTGTTCAAGCAAGAGTACAATCTCCCTGAGGTCTCCCAAACCTTCTTGGATGTTTCCAAGTCTTGTTTATGTCCTATCATGCTATTGCTTGTGTGTTGAGATAGAATGAATATGATTCTCCTATCCATTTCAATCCATTCATTAAGTTCCTTGACCTAACCTTAAACTGGATCATGTAAGTGAGGCATTGGCTCTATGCCACTGACTAATCCCCACAATCCTTCTTGCCCATAAGGTAGTTGTTAACTCTAAATTTCCATGGTTGATAATTGCCTTTCTCTAACCTCTTTTTTGTGCATTATATTCATCGATACTTAGCTCTTAGATGGTCCTCTCTCTTCTTTGAAAGTGTTTTTATGCTTTAGAAGGTGTGGATGTTACCTTTTGATAGATTCTCCCTCGCTAGCCTCTGACTAGTTGCGATCTCGATTGATGTAGCTCTATTTTGATGTCTTCTTCCTTTGATAACTCCTATTTGCTCTTCTATGAGTTACCTTGATCCCTCCAATTCTTCAACATTGATGGAGAGTGTTAATCTCCAAAAGAACAAGCTATCCTTGGTATTAGACCACCTCTAGACCAAGAATAACTTTGGACTCCTCCTAATTTTGAAAATATACTTTCACATTACCAAGATTTTGACTAACTGTGAAGAAATCACTTTTCTGAAAAGTCTGCTGCAGATTAATCACTCATTGACTAATCAATCCTGTAAAGTTTTTGATAAAACTTTGTACAATACTTCTCCTAGAGATTGCGCAACCTTTCCAAGTTAAATTTCTCAAAATGATTGAGTACACACTGAGAAATGTGTGAAACACTTTACCTATGTCTGAAACAGCTTCTCTGCAATGGCGACTTTGACACCTGCAACTTCTTAACACTGGTTCTCCCAAAGTAAATCCCGTTTGATCAAGATATTTTAGCCATAGATGGCTTACCTTCCAACTTAGATTTTGAGCCCTCACTTGTGTAAAACTTTACACTGTGGACTGAGCAATGACCATTTCTCTGAAGATGAAATCTGCGCCAGTTTTGACGACTCTTGGAACACTTTCACATATGAATGTTCCTAAGTGAAATTCTCTCAGCCTGATTGCAATTAACCTCTCAAATTCTAGCCATAGATAGATTAGCTATGGACTTAGATACGTGCAGAAGGATTTCTCCAAAGATTAAACACAGAAGGAGCAGACAGCAAAACATCGGGCGCAAGTTTTCTTGATTACTCAGAAAAATTACATCTAAGTGAAGTTGATGAATTCAACTCACTTTTCATGTGTCTAATGACACTCTCTACTATTCCTTTCTCTCTTCCTACTCACTATTCTTCTTCTGCTCTATTTGCCCCGACATTTTTCAAAGTATTTATAGATGAATATATACAAGTTTATGACTAAACAAAAGTATAAGTCAGCTAATGTACATATGTGTACATATCTTTGGATTTCTGAATATGTCCTTCCTTCAACCTTCTGAAATTGTTCTCTTCTTGACTTTGTGACTTCATTTCTTCATAATCCTTCAATTGATGATTCTCATGCACCAACAGCTCTCCCTCAATCATTAATTGAGGTTCTTCTCTATCTTCTTGATTCCTGCCATATCCTTGAATCTTTGTAGCTTTGGTCCATCTAGACTTTTTGTCATCATATCTGCAAGTTGATCTTTTGTAGGAGTGTGTATGACTTCAATCTCCTTATCAATGACCTTCTCTCTCAGAAAATGATATTGTATTTCAATATGCTTAGTTCTAGCATGAAACACAGGGTTAGCTGCCAAGTATAGAGAACTCATATTATCTCCACAAACAATAGGAGTACTTTGAATCACATCAAACACCTTCATAAGTGTCTTTAGCCATATTACCTCCTTTGCAGCTTCCACCATACCTTTATATTCTACTTCTGTAGATGACAAAGCAACTGTATGTTGCTTCTTAGAACACCATGAAATCAATTTGTCTCCTACATAGCACAAGTATCCATGTGTTGATCTTCTATCATCCACATTACCTGCCCAATCTGCATCACTATATATCTTCACTCTTGTATCAGAAGTAAATCCATAGTACAACCCTTCTCTGAGTGTACCCTTGATGTACCTAAGTACTCTTTGTCTTGCAATCCAATGTTCCTTTCTAGGACAATGCATGAATTGTAAAAGCACACCAACTGCATATGACAAATCAGGCCTTGTTAATGTAGCATAAATCAAGCTACCAACCAAACTTTGATAAAGCTTCATGTCTCTGAATTCTTCTCCTCCAAATCTAGACAATTTGTGGTTCACTTCCAATGGTGTAGGTGCAACCCTGCAATCTTCCATTTTAAATTTGGTTAGCAAATTTTTAAGATACCTTTCTTGGGTCACATATACTCCATGTTGAGTATAAGAAATCTCCATTCCCAAGAAGAATGATAAGTTCCCCAAATCACTGATTTTGAACTCTTTCTCCATCTGCTTCTTAATCATTTGTATTCCTTTATCATCTGTTCCTGTAAGTATTATGTCATCAACATAAATACAAACATAAATGAATCCATCTTCACTTGCTTTGACTAGCAAGCTACTATCTGCCTTTGATGCTTGGAATCCAAGTTCATTCAAGAACTTTACAAGCCTATAATTCCATGCCCTTGGGGCCTGCTTTAACCCATACAAAGCTCTCTTGAGCTTACACACATAATTTGGATTCACTTGATCTTTGAATCCATCTAGTTGCTCCATGTAAACTTCATCTGAAATGTAACCATTCAAAAAAGCATTTTTGACATCTAATTGAGATAACTTCCAACCTTTGCAAGCAGCAATTGCTATGAGGGTTCTGATGGTTGTCATTTTTGCCACAGGACTATAGGTCTCATCATAGTCCACTCCATATGTCTGTGCATAACCTTTCACAACAAGTCTAGCTTTGTACCTAGACACACTTCCATCTGCAAATCTTTTTGTTTTGTAAACCCACTTACATCCAATAATTTTCTGGCTATTAGGTTTAGGAACCAGATCCCAAGTCTGATTCTCTATCAATGCATCATACTCCTCTTGCATAGCTTCTTCCCAATTTCTCTTGCCTTTGGCTTCATCATATGTAGATGGATCTTCATCTGCTTTTATCAAATAAGCATAATCTTTAGTAGTCAAGAATGAGGTATCATAGCTATACCTTGTAGGTTGCCATTTGTGCCTAGTTGACCTCCTAACTTCTGCACTTCTTGAAGTCTCTGGTTCATCACATTCTGGATCAAACCTTGGCCTCTCTTCAACTTCAACATGTACTTCATTATTTTCATTTTCATCAAGTAATTGAATCTTTGCTTTACCTTTCCTTTGATCCACTACTTCTTCATCATCTGCATGTACATTATATTTACCTGCATACCAAGTACCTTGTTCATCAAATGTAACATCCTTGGATACTAGGAATTGCTTTGTGGATGGACTCCACAACCTGTATCCCATTTGTTTATCATCATAACCAATGAATACATACTTTTCTGCCTTAGGCTCCAACTTATGCCTCAATTGAGATGGCACATAAGCATATGCCAAACATCCAAATATTCTGCAATGATCCAAGGTAGGTTTCTTACCCCACCAAGCTTCATATGGTGTCATACCTTGCAAAGCTTTACAAGGCAACCTGTTGACCAAATATGTAGCTGTATTCACAGCCTCTGCCCACAAGTAATTTGGGCAATTCTTCTCTTTCATCATGGACCTTGCAAACTCAACAAGAGTCCTATTTCTTCTTTCTGCTACCCCATTTTGTTGAGGAGAGTACCTGCAAGTAACTTCTCTCTTTATACTTGCATTCCACAAGTAATCATTGAATTCATTTGAAAAATACTCTCCCCCTCCATCTGACCTTAGTCTCTTTAATTTTTGACCTGTAATCCTTTCTGCATATGCATGATAGTGTTTAAATGTATTAAACACTTCTGACTTTTCTTTAATCACATAAATTGTGATCCATCTGGTAGCATCATCAACATATATGACATAATATCTTGAACCATTTATACTAAAGTCCTTTGAAGGACCCCACACATCTGTATGCACCAATTCAAGTCTTTCTGAATACATAAACCCATGCTTGGAATAGGATTGCTTATGAGCCTTACCTAATTGACATGCCTCACATCTATATGTCATGTGTTGACCTGCAATGTTAGGCAACCCAAGCACTGAATCATTGTTAATCATTTCTTTAATACCTCTTTCATTGAAGTGTCCAAGTCTTTTGTGCCAAAGATCCAATTCTGACACCTTCTGCTCTCCATATGTGAACATAGCATGTCCAACATTTCCTTGTACCTTCAATATGAAGAGCCTCCCTTCTTTCTTTCCTGTGACAACCTGTTTATACCCTTGACTAGGGTCTTCAACATAAACTCCATCATTGGTGAATCTTACCTCATATCCTTTTTCCACAATTTGACCTACACTGATCAAATTCTTTGGAATTGTGGGAACATAAAGAACCTTACTCAGAAGAGTGCTCCCATCCTTAGCTTTGACTGAACCAATTGACTTTACCTTATGCTTTGTATTATCACCTGTCTGAACTGTATGATTAATTGCATTATGATCTAGGTCAGTCATCAAAGCAATATTACCACTTAAATGATTACTACATCCTGAATCAATATAGAACACTCTCATGTCCTCATGTGATGTTTCACATGTTGCATTCATAATGAGAGTTGAATCCTCCTTCTGATCTGATGTATAGTTGTAGTAGGTGTTATTATAGGATTGGTTTTGGAAGTTTCTTCCTCCACCTCTTCCAAAAGAATTCCTACCACCTCTACCTCTGAAGTTTCCTCTCTGAAATCTACCACCTCTTGCTCTTTGATTAAAGTTCTGATAATTACCATTGTTTTGATTATTATGCCAACAATCATGAGATAGATGATTGGTCTTACCACATATCCAACAAGCTCTTGCATTATCTTTGTTGTTTCTGCCTCTTCCTCTACTTCTGCCATTTCCTTTTCCTCTTATGAAGTTTGCTTGGTTTGAAGTACCTTCTTCTTCACCTGATTGTTGCTTCCCTTTGTTAGCTTTCTTCTTGTCTTTAGAGTACATTGCATGACCTGCACTCTTATCAACATCTCCTTTGATATCATTCTCAAAAGTTAGCATATGACCTAACAATTGATTCAAATCAGGAGTAAAGTGATCTAATGAAAGTTCTGTAGATAAAATGAAAAGCTTCCACTTCTCATCTCCTCTTAGCCCTCTGAGAATTTGTCTTACCAATTTGTCTTCTTCAATATCTTCATCCACTGCACCTAAAGAATCTGCAATGTCCTTCATCTTTGTCACATAATCAGAGATTGATTGTGAGGCCTTTTTCTTGAAAGTAGTAAATTCTGCCCATAGTGAAGCCTTCCTTGATTTGGTTGTGTTTTGGAAATGCTCCTCCAAAGCATTCCAAATGTCACATGCACTTTCAAGTCCTCTAATGTGAGGAAGCAAATAGTCATTGACTGCCATGTAAATTATGCTCCTTGCTTGAGCATCCTTCTTCATCCAATTCAAGTCTGCAAGCTCCTCTCTAGTTGGAACACTAGGATCTCTGAATTCTAGCTTTTCTTCATCTCCTGTGATGTATCCTATCAGATCTTTGCTCATAAGATGAGCTTCCATCCTCATAGACCAAGCTGGATAGTTCTCTCTATCCAACTTTTCAATTTGGAGACTATCTCCCATTGTTTCTTTACCTGTATTGTCAACTCTTTAATCTTTATGAGAAATAAATGTACCTTGACTTTGAATCTCGCTCCTTCTGAACCTTTTGATAGCTTCAATGTGTCTAGCTTCAAGTTTTCTTCAACCTTTATCCTTTTGCACCTTCAAGATGTAAAGATTTGTATTTCTGCAGTAGTCGGAGTCTTCTTCACTTCAATTTTGACACAACCTGCTCTGATACCACTGATGGAGAGTGTTAATCTCCAAAAGAACAAGCTATCCTTGGTATTAGACCACCTCTAGACCAAGAATAACTTTGGACTCCTCCTAATTTTGAAAATATACTTTCACATTACCAAGATTTTGACTAACTGTGAAGAAATCACTTTTCTGAAAAGTCTGCTGCAGATTAATCACTCATTGACTAATCAATCCTGTAAAGTTTTTGATAAAACTTTGTACAATACTTCTCCTAGAGATTGCGCAACCTTTCCAAGTTAAATTTCTCAAAATGACTGAGTACACACTGAGAAATGTGTGAAACACTTTACCTATGTCTGAAACAGCTTCTCTGCAATGGCGACTTTGACACCTGCAACTTCTTAACACTGGTTCTCCCAAAGTAAATCCCGTTTGATCAAGATCTTTTAGCCATAGATGGCTTACCTTCCAACTTAGATTTTGAGCCCTCACTTGTGTAAAACTTTACACTGTGGACTGAGCAATGACCATTTCTCTGAAGATGAAATTTGTGCCAGTTTTGACGACTCTTGGAACACTTTCACATATGAATGTTCCTAAGCAAAATTCTCTCAGCCTGATTGCAATTAACCTCTCAAATTCTAGCCATAGATAGATTAGCTATGGACTTAGATACGTGCAGAAGGATTTCTCCAAAGATTAAACACAGAAGGAGCAGACAGCAAAACATCGGGTGCAAGTTTTCTTGATTACTCAGAAAAATTACATCTAAGTGAAGCTGATGAATTCAACTCACTTTTCATGTGTCTAATGACACTCTCTACTATTCCTTTCTCTCTTCCTACTCACTATTCTTCTTCTGCTCTATTTTCCCCGACATTTTTCAAAGTATGTCCTTCCTTCAACCTTCTGAAATTGTTCTCTTCTTGACTTTGTGACTTCATTTCTTCATAATCCTTCAATTGATGATTGTCATGCACCAACAAACATGATGTCAAATGATGTCTCCAAGCCTCTAAAATGCTCTAATACCACTGATGGGGGATGATTCAAGCACCCCAATGAGACAGTGGAAGATGGCATCCCTCCACTAGGCCCACAAGCAATGATATGCTCACTCTTATAGACTTTTCTATGAACTTGTATTGAGAATTAAAATGAAAGTTTGCAAATTTAATTTAAACCTTAAAAGATGTTTAACAAGATTTAAAATATGCCAAATGGATATTTCAACTAGGAGAACCATCCAGTACAAGACATGCTATCTATTTGCAACTCTCCCAAATGGATATTTTAGCTCAGAGAACCATGCACTACAAGAGAGGCTATGTGTTTGCAACTCTCTACCTATGTATAGAGATATAGCCTCCCAAACTTCTCCAATTCTCAAAACTTACTATCAAATAACTTGAAACTTTGGAACACTTTGGGGCACTATATGAGAGATCAAATTAAGCTTGAAATCAATGAAAATGAGTACAATGAGAGAGCAAATAATTCTTTGTAGTTTGGTACAATGTGATTTGTGAAAGCCTAACTACACCTCTAGATAGAGGAGCGAAATCATGAAAAGATAAGATAAACAAGCAAGGTGGTTGCTTATTGGAGTTTAGAACTTCACTAAACTAAGTGGGAAACTTGTGGAATGCATACAACACAAGAAACAAAAGCAAAATGGTGCTTATATAGAGTTTTTACTTTT
Organism: Ceratopteris richardii; assembly: GCA_020310875.1. Taxonomy (NCBI): domain Eukaryota; kingdom Viridiplantae; phylum Streptophyta; class Polypodiopsida; order Polypodiales; family Pteridaceae; genus Ceratopteris; species Ceratopteris richardii. The sequence goes on from CM035434.1 coordinate 97,956,550, forward strand.
CCTACAATCTAGCTTACCACCTACATATCAATGTAGGTGCACTTTTTGGTGAGTGATTGATGAGATTTGAATTTAATTGAGTTTGCTAGAGCTTGTAACCTAACTCCACGACTTTGTATCCTCCATTTTGATTGGTCCACTTGCAAAACTCGTGGATGATTGCTTTTTCATGGTTGAGACTTGATTTTGAACATTTAATACAAAGATTGAACCTTCAAGCTAAGAAGGGAGGGGTGAAAACATGAAGAGGGAGAATCTAGGTAACAGAGAGAGGAAGAGATTCAATCCAGTGTTGAGGATGAGGAGCATCACAGGAAGATAGAGCATGACTAGAAGGTTGAGAACAATAAGGGGCCAGAATAAGAACAGCTTGACAAATAAGAAAGTAAAAGGAAGAGAAAATAAGGGGAAAAAAAAGCTAAATGACTCACAATCACAAAAATGATATGAGGATGTTAAATGGGCCTTTACAAGATGACCCTGTATGACTTCCAAAAGTGGAAATTTTGCCTGTTTTAGTAAGTCTGACTGTCTAAAAATGAAAATTCGATGCCTAGCATCGACTTGCAACCAAAAGTTGATGCCAGGCATCGACTTTGAGCTTTTTTAGCCAACTTTTCAGCGCTTGAAATGACAGCTTAAACACAAGATATGAATAAAGCATTTTTATGCTAAAAGTCGATGTCAGGCATCGATTTTATGCTGAAACTCGATGCCAGGCATCGACTTGCTCCACAAACCTCATGTTTTCAAGAAAATTCAACAACAGGTAACACTCAGAAAATGAAAACAATGACTTATCAGCACAAACTCGATGCCAGGCATCGAGTTGCTTGGAAAACTTGAACTTTTGAACTCATCACACAATAGACAAACATGGAGATGATGAAGCTCATACACAAAACTTTGCTTAGTTCTTCTCATAGCTATGAAAAACTCAGAAACTTTACAGATGCTTTCTCACTCAGAGAATCCCGACTATACTCAGTCATACAAAATGAACTCCTTCTCACATTCTATCACTCTCTTCCACTTCTTCTCTCATCGCATCAGTTGATACAAACTAACTTATATAGATTTTCTCATTCTCGTGATTTTAAAAAACTTCTAGAACTAAAGTGAACTAACTTTACAAATATAATACACTTGTGAATTTGTCCCTTCACATAGGCATGTGATTTTCTTCTAAAGCTTTGAACTTCAAATATATGTCCAATTAGTGGGTGTTTCTTCAACATTGTCTACCTCCTCTATGTCTTCCTCTTGGGCCTCCACCTCTACCTGCAAAATTTGCTTGGGATGTACTTCCTTCATCATCAAACTTCTTACCCTTGCCTTTTTTATCCTTACTTTTAATTTTATTTGTATAAAGAGTACAGGATTGATTACCTTTTTGGTTGTCTCCATTCTTCATAAGCTTCTCTTCATGATTGAACACTTGTCCCATGAGTGTGTTGAAGTCAAGGAGTTGCATGTCCATGTAAAGATCCATAGCTATGGTGAAGGCTTGCATGAGAATGAATGAGAGTTTTCCAAATGGGTGAAGCATGGACCTCTCAACAATATGGTGTTATTAGTTCATACTCTAAAATGCATGAATAAATCATGGTGCAAAGAGAAAGTACTTTTTCTAATTGCGCAAGGATTTTCTTCCTTTACATAATACTATTGCAAGGTCTAAATGCACTACTCTAAAGATGTGTCGTATTCTTTCAATAGAAATCCATTCCCAAAAGAACCATTGTTTTTAACCTAAAATACTTTGGTAAATATTTCCATTCTCTCTTTTTTTTTTCATTTTTTCTTTATAATAATCATTTAGGAATCCATATACATGTATCGTGTTCCTTTTGAGCTTCAGGGAGTTTCCTAGGAATCCAAATCTATTTGTGTGCCTTCTTTTCACTTTTAGGACCATAAAATTTTTCCTAGATTATCATTATGTTTAGTCAAGTATTGAATTTGGACGACTGTCCTTTCCTATCCAAAGAATTTGTCATTCTCTTCTTCAATAATTTCATTGTTGCTTTTGAAGTTAGTTTTCTAATTGTTGACCTCATGTTTTTTGTCTTGTGCGTTTGCTTTGATATTTGTGGGAATAGAACTTGGGCCTTTTAACATGGATTCATTGAAGTCGTGGATATCCAGTGATGAGGAATTCGCAAAAGATTTATCATCTTTTATGTACAAAGGCTCTTATGGTGGTTGCAAAATAAATAACACAACTAAAATTATGTTGTCCTTTCTAGAATGGGGAAGCTTTTTTTAATCAATATTAAATCATGAAATTCGTGCATGCAGGAGTGCCCTAGTATGGATTGCATAGACATTTAATCATATGATCAAATGTATTAACGTCATACTATTATTCACATATGGTATGAGCATTGACAATTGTTTTGTTGAATGCTTTGTGCTTGTTGTCTTTTAATCCCTTTAATCTTATAAATGTGGGTCAAACAACTTCATCAACCATTTATGCAAAAAACCTCAAGTGAGATTGGTTTTCACAATATATCAACATCAATGGTTGGTTCATAAATGAAAGGTCTTCCCTTTCATTTAAATAACATCCTTCTCTACTTTGAACTAACTTATGTATTGGTTGTTTATTGTTTTATATTTGTGTATTCCATTTTAAGATTCTTTTGTGATTGAATTCTCGCTCATCTAGGAAATTTTTGGAAACTAAGAGCTTAGATTTTTTTTTTTTATTAGAGACATTGGCTACTTCTTGAGTTGGTACCCAATGTCTCCAAAGTTGGTGCCCAACAATGTAGTTTGGAAACGAAAAAGAGTTCTCATACAAGTTCAAATCTACAACAAGCTAACCTCAAAAATGAGCTCTCTAGCTCTATTTATAGTTTTTGACTAGCTTTGGTCCTGTCCAGACCTAGTGTTTGGCCTAGTTAAAAATTAGGTTCTTAGGTTATTTTGGAAGCTCAAACGAGCTCGAAAAATTATGAATATTGGTACATAAATACTATTGATACTCCTCAAGCTCGAGGACTCCTTGGCTTGCACAAAATGGAGTAGGAATAATCAAAAAATGGTATTTACAATGGTGTGAAGTGACTAAGATCACTATTGGGGAAATATTTCTTCATGAAAAATTATAGGGCCTATTTGTCAGATCTGCGCTGACTACTTTGTCTATTTAATCCTTCTCTTTGCTCTAACTCTTTCCGTTGGCTTCCTTGTCTCGTCAGTCCTTGGGTGTCCTGACTGCTACCAACACCCCCCCTCTCTCGCGTCCGTCGTCCTTAACGGACCCTAGTTGTTGGGATTGTTGGATATAATATTCCACAACATGAGTGGCAAGTTGATGTTCTTGAATGCGTAGTCCTCTGGCCAAGTCTATCATCATGCGATCCCAATCAATTGGACCTGGGATGTTCCGATGTGGCAGACGTAACTGATCTGCATGGATGGCTTGTTCTACTGCAAATAGATGTATCAAATGTATTGGTCTAGGGATGAAAATCTCCGAATAATATTCCCAGAACCCCGTAGACAACATTTCTTCAAAGGTTTGCTTAAAGCACGCAGGTAAATACGTTTTTCGCACATGCTAGGCAAAGATTATGTTTACTGAGGGGGTCTGGCTCATGTCGTAGACTAAATCCTTGTTACCTTGAGAAAATCTGAGGGTAGAGATGTATGGAGCATGTACCTTTCGAAAGGTTTTGAAAACAATTGTCATAAGTTCAAATATTTTCATACACATCTTTGTTGCTATGTCGGGCACATTCTTTAAGCGTGTAGACCAGTTTCAAATGGTAGATATCATGTATGCTATGGTTGGTGACCCTCGAGGTGGAGCAAAATATGGATAGTTGACCCAGGCAGAGCATTCTTTATTATTGTGTACTTTGATTGCAAAAGCTTGCCATGATCTACGGCGGACCATTGGGCAATAGCATGGGTTATACTTGATGTACAGTGGCATGGTGGCCCGGGTGTTCATCATCTCAAGGTAGTCAATTAGTATCCGTTCACGCCAATTAGGTTGGAAAATCAAGCCAGCACGTGCATCTTTTGGTAAGTCATCCGACTCAAATTGAGTGGCAAATGTGGGCTCCTTCCCTGTATGTCTTTTAAATATTGCATTATAGTCATGTAGTAAGACATAGTAAGGCATGTATTGCGGTTCTGATGTTGTGATCAACCGTTGATGGGATAGGTGTTGAAAGTAAGAAGATCTAAGAACCGTTGTCGTCCAGATTTTCTCTCCTCTCTCACTCATGAAGGCCTAGAGGAAACACATTCGATGAAGGTAGCCATAATTCCCTGAGAAGTCCAAGATGCATCAAGGACGTCAAAGGGAGTTCACATGCGAACTTTGGAAGAAATCGAGCAAATCTAGGGTAGCGGTCAAAGCTTGTCAAACTTTGGAAATTAGGGTAAAAATTTCAATGTCTTCAAATCACATGAAAAATTCATATACTTGTAAAGCCTATCAAATGCAGTCTATAGCCCGAATTTCACATGTAAATGGATTTTCTAGCACATTGATATGCCATGTGCATTTTGTAAAAAATGTAATTTTTCCACTTAGATCCTATCAGCCATATGTATAAAGACCATGTGCGCCTACATATTTGTACAAAGTTTCAAGGCTATCAGAGCTTCCTAGAGACCTTAATGCCACCTTAGAAGCTTCCAAATGTAGTCAAACTTGTACAAGAGAGATTCAGATGGGAGTTTTTTCTGCATATTCCTAAAGGAGGCATTTCAAAACATAGCCCTACAAATTTTTATCTTCATCAAAGGATATTTGAAGGGTCAAAGAGCACAAAATCCAGTCTTCAAGGTCACCGCAGTTTCCTAGAATAAGAAAATTGAAGGCTTGAAGGGCTACCACATGGCAAACAATGATTGAACCATGTTGTACAGTCAAGATGAGCTCATATTCAAGGGTGGAGATGCACTAAAGCATTAAGCAAGGAGGATCCATGAGTTTTTTCACCGGATAAGCCTTTTTTTATGATCAAAGATCAATAATGCAAAGTTTCGCCAAAAATAGTGGCTTATCTTATCCAAATTGATGTCAGCACTGATCCGACGGTCCATATCAGCCCCAGATCCAATGGTGGAGAATGAAAGCACCTATTTTCCTCCCCTTTGCCCTAGATATCATATAAAGAACCAATCCTAACCATCCATTTGAAAAATCCAATGGTTGTAATCAAAAGAAGCTGATCTTAGAGTTGAGAGTTGATTTCTCTAGATCCAAGGGCCCAAATTCTTTCAAAAAACTATATAAACCCCCCTCCAAACTCCTAGAGCATCATTGTTAGGCATCCATAGGGCCCTTGCTAGCACATGGTTTCCTTGAGACGATCACCCTCAGTTGAGCTTGTGAGGATCCAAGGTGGGCTAGTAAGAGCATAGTTCCTAGATTCAATTTTTAGACTTCCTCTCTAGGATAGGCTCATAAACCCAGAATCTCTTTCTTTGCTCACCCTTAGTGGAGCGTGTGAGTGAGTTAGAGCTGGTTTTATGTGTCTTAGACTTCTTTAGAATCATTACGATCCCAGAAAGACATAGGGTCAATGAAGTGGGACCTATCCTCTTACGTGTGACATTCGGTTGAACTGTCATGGTGAGAGGGTCGTGCGGACCACCTTTGACCAGTAGAATGCTTAGCTTGACGTTTCACAACATTCATGTATATGTTTATCATAACAAGATCTTCTAATTCATGTCTCATGTCTCTTATCTCTTTGTCTCTTCCATGTTTTACATGTCACCTTCTATCTCTTTCTATGTGTGAGAAGGCTTCACAGTATTGCGTTGAACCAGTGAGGATGATCCATTAAGGTTGAGATAATAATTTTCTTTTCATTCATAAATCATGACTCACGTGCATTCATACCACCCACAAACACCCATGCATATGTTTTAGTTTCAAAAGTGTATAAGAAGCTCCATTCTTGGACCATTCTTCCTTTCAAGACTGATTCATGTGTGTGGTTTTAGTTTTTTTTTCTCATCATGCATTCATTCCATTCAAAAGAACCTATGAATGTGAATTAAATTTGGAAAGTGTTTAAGAAGCTCCATATTTTTGGACCATTCTTCCTTTTCGAATTGATTCATGTCAATGGTTTCTTTTGTCCTCATCATTCATGTTCATGCGATTATCTTGTGTTCATATGTTCCCCTTTATCTAACCAAATCATGACATCTTTTCCCCCCATACCCAACTTCATCTGCACCTTCACATTTTTTATTACATAAACCTTCCAACACTCACAAGCTTCATACACTCTGCATGTGCCACGATCGGAGCCGATCCACCTGGATTGCGATCACCTCCACATTTGAACCCGACGTGAAACGCTTCGTGGCATTTGCTTCTGATCTTGTTGGGAGGTTGTGATCCATATTTTTTGTTTCATATTTTTCATCCTCATCATATCATCATGTGATTGTTTCACTGGATTTCTCAGAAGATTGTGCACATCTTCATTGTGAAGTAAATGCATTTGTGAGAGATATAGAACATCGTGCATCACTTGCTTATTCACATAAGATGGAGGAAGGATTCAAATCCCTTATTATTGAGAAACAAGGCCAAAGAATAGTCTCTTCTATGTTGAGAGAGAAGGGAAAATTCAATGGCATCAACATTACAAGCTACTTAGATTTGTTTGAAGAGCAAGCTATGATTTTTGGTCTTCCCGAAGATCTTTTGATATCATTCTTTGAACGAATTGTTGATAGCTCTATCATAAACCGTGTCACTCAATATGATAGTCTTCCTTGGAGTGATTTTAGAAAGGAGATGCTCAAAGAATTCTATCTTGAAGATTATAGCCAACATAATCAGGATGGATTCTTACGATGGGTCAATTCCCCAAAGCCTAGTAGCTCTATTACTCATTTACAAAATGAGTATATTAGACGCTATGAACAACTTCTTGATGAGGATAAGATAACTTTGGAACCCTGATCTTGTGATCAATTTTTTTAAGCTTCTTCATCCTGAAACTCGTAGGGAAGTTGAACGGCGATTAGAAGAGTCAGATAAGCGCTATGGTCTTATTGACAATTGGCAAAAAGTGCGTAAAGTAGTAGAGGTTGTAGCCCATAGACATCAAAGACAATCCATGCTTTATGAGCAAACTAGTCTTCCTCAAGCTAGCCTTCCACAAACTAAAGAGCAAGTTAGAGAACAATCCCATGCTATGCTTTTTGACTCTACTCCTATTCCTCAAATGATGGAGCGTACTCAAGGTTTTAAAGTAGAGCCAAATAGAAGTGTAGTTGAACAATCTCAAGTGGAAATTCTCACTAAGAAAATGGAAAGTCTTATTGCTACACAATCCAATTTGGCCAAGACTATAGATGCTTTACAATCTAATTACACCAAAACTTTCCAAAATCAAATGAACCCAATGTCTTTTCAAGAGCCTAATCAACATGTTATAGCTACCAATCAAAATCCACAAGTAGCTCCTACTCAAGCATATCAAGTTCCTCCAATGCAAAATCCTTCAATGCAAAATCCTCATCCTCATGTGCAAAATCCTCAAATGTATCAAAACCTGTATCCTCAAACTTCTCAAATAGCTTTTCAAAATCCTCAAAATCAAAATTTTCAAAATCATCAACAGTATACTATGGAAGCTCCTCTTGCACCTCAAGTACCACATGTTGCTCCCCAAGCTCCTCAAATACATCAATTACCTTATCAAAATCCTAATTATCCTATTCAAGCAATACCTTATCAACAAAATCCTCAATTTCAAAATTTCCCACCACAAGTTAATCAAAATCCTCAAAATCAAAATGTTTTTGTGCATGGCCCTCATAGGTGTCCTTGGTGTGATTCATTGGAGCACTTTTTGAGAGATTGTGAACTATTGAAGGCTGCTAAGGATCAACGACTAGTAATAGACATAGACAAGAAAATATATGACTATCGATGTAGGCTACCTTTGCAAGGAAATTATGGTAAGGGAGGAATGAAAAAACACTATGAAAATATAACCATAACGGACGTAGGAACTAGAGGAGTGAAACTAGAAGCTCTTGGTGAACAACAAGTAGAATCAAGTAAACCCACAAAGGAAGGTGACGTTTCCATAGACGCTTTAGTAAGAGCACGAGATGAGATTAGGAGAATAACGGCTTGGGAGTCACCAATAGAAGATCAATCTCTTATTTCTCACATATCCAATGTAGAAGAAAAACAAAAAAGAGATGAAGTTGAGCCTAGTGAAAGAAGAGTGACTCAAAAACAAACCTCAGAGGGAATAGAAACAATCATAGAGCAGGGAGAAACATCACAATCTAAAGTTAAAGACAAGAATCACAACCCAATGGACAAAAACAAGAGGAGAAACAAAAAGGGAAGAAGACAAAGCAAAGAAAAACAGAACCAAAGCCTTTATATAAACAAGAACGATCAAAACAAACTGAAGACCAAACACAAGAACATGAACAAAAACAAGATCCTGAGCAAAAACAAAAGAAACCAAAGAGAAAACATAAAGCCATCTTGATTGCAGAAATTGAGAGAAAAATAGATCCTATGGAGATTTTAGATGACATTTTGCTTAAGAGTCAAGTGACTATGTCTTTAGAACAAGTTTTCTCTATTGCAAAGCCTGTTTTTAAAGATAACTTTATCGGACTAATTAAAAGGAAGAGGTTTCTGCTTAATCTAGATACTGAGATGCAAGATTCTCTAGATCAAGATCAAGCTATGAATGAAGCCTTAAACTTTGATGAATCTGATGAAGAGGGCTTTGATGATGATGAAGTAAATGTTAATAAAAATTTCTTAGGACCTATTCAACCTGACCATGAAAATCATGAAAACAATCCTAAAAGTCACTTTAAAAGAAAATTTTGGTCTAGAGGTACATCAGAGATGCATGTTAAAATAGGAAATGATAAGAACACTATCACTGTAAATGCATTAGTAGATTTCGGCTCCGAAATCAATGTGATTTCAAGAGAATCCTATGATAAGTTTCGATGGCCCATAGATAAAGATTGTGGATGGCATATGAGAACTGCAGATAATGGTCTAGGTACCCTATATGGAGCTTGTGCTAGTGTGCCCATATCCATAGGAGGTATCACAGAAGAGTTTCACTTTTTCATTCAAGATAATTGCTCCTATGAAGTTCTCTTAGATCAACCCTTTATTTGTGAGAGTCGTATGGAAACTAAAGCCATGGATGATGGGTCTACCTATGCTAGATTTAAGTCTAAGGATGGAATGCAATCACTTCAAGTCATGACAGTAGGAGTGAATCATCCTAGGAATCGATTGTCAATTAGAAAGAAACCTATTGTTACTTAGGGTCATGAGCATGCTTGTAGTGATTGTGCACCTTGATTCATGTTTGGAGCTACATATGATCAAAATTTCGGATAGAATCCATTGTTGAGTGGGACAACAGTGGATATTGGTTTGACATCTCGCATCCAACCAACATGTACAATAGTTTGTCACTTTGTTTTCCACATTCTAGATTAGATTTTCTTCATAAGAGTCAATTGTCCAAGTCTTTTATCCAAAAAACCCAAAAAATTTTTAAAAACGACAAAATCATGGAACATGATGAGAACATTGAGCATGTGATTGAGACATCTCATTGTTTCTCTACTCTTGAGGAGTTAGAGTTATGTCTTCAACAAAATTCTAATTCCCATATTATTCTTCTTTCTTCCCTTGATGAGTATGCTCTAATCCAAGAGTATGCTCTCAATATTGACAAGTGCTCAAAATTTAACCAAACACATGATGCCTTAGTTGAAACAAAGTACAAAATTGTAGACAAAAAAATCAAACCCATAGCTTAACCATTACCCCAAGGAAGTAATGAAAAAATTATTGATGTGAAAAATGATCCAATTCTTCGGGATAAGAAATTCCTATGTAACGGTTATCTTTGGAGACATGTTAAGGGTAAGGTTAAGAATCCACAACGAGTCCTAGGAAAACGAGGTCTTCAGTTGCAAGTAATGAAGGAAATGCATGTGACATTATGGGCAGGTCATAAAGGATTTTTTGGAACATATGAAAAAATTAGAAGTACCTATTATTGGCCTAGGATGTATGTTGACATTAGTAGTTATGTTTCTACATGTTCTACTTGTCAACTTCATTCATTAGTCAAACATAGAGATCCGTTGCATCCTACGTATCCACCTTGTATTCACTATAAGTGGGTAGTATATCTTGTAACTATGCCTAAAGGTATTGAAAAAATGCATTACATTGTACTTGCAAGAGAGGACTTAACTAATCATGTAGAGGGACGTGCATTACGATCTAAGACCACTTACAATGTTTGCAAATTCTTGCTTGAAGATGTCATAAGTCGCTTTGGGTACATAGAGAAAGTAGTTGCCGATCGTGGAGAGTTAAATGCGAGAGAAGCCAAAGAGTTCTTTGAACATCGCGGTATTCGTTTGTCTCTCACTACTGCATATAATCGAGAGGCCAATGGTAAAATAGAGAGAGGGCATCCACCTATTGTGAAAGCCATATCTAAAGCATGTAACGGTGACATCAAACAATGGCCTAAATTCTTACCTTTTGCACTTTGGGCAGATAGAATGGCATGCACATGTACTACTGGGTATATGCCTGTTGAACTCATGTACTGTCAAAAACCATTGTTTCCAATTCAGTCTCATATTTCTACATCGTCAAATTTGCCTTGGTCTGAAAACATGTCTACTGATGATTTTTTGAGTTTGTGCATTAAACAGTTAGAACAAGGTAAATTAAGACTTGATGATGTTGTTGAAAAATTAAGAGAATCTAGAATGAAAAACAAGCATTATTTTGATAAAACTCATTGATTGCATCCTAAGCCAATTGAAGTAGGAGACTGGGTGCTCATTTATGATAGTACATTTGACTCTCAATATGATGCATGCAAAAAGCTCACTCAACGGTGGTTTGGGCCATACATTGTATCAAAAGTCAACAACAATGGTATGTATGCTCTTTGTGAATTAAATGGTGTTGCACTAAAAACTTTGATTGCACGTAAACGGATAAAGCTATTCAAGAAACATGATAATGATGAGTACATTTTGAATGAGGACATTGAAGAAGATGAAAACAATGAGGCCGATTCATAAACAGGAGTATCCATGTTATAAAAATAAAAAAAAACAAAAAAGAAATATAAAAAAACATATAAAAATATCCTTAATTTTTCAAGTTCATGTTGCTTTGTTTTTTTTCAAGTTCATTCTATTTTTTTTCCATTTTTGTTTCATGCATGTTTTTTTTCAGTCTTTGCATTGCATTGCATATCCACATCACTTGAGTCAAAAAAAGGGCAAATGATGATTTCTCTACTTGTGTAAAATTGTATCTAAAGTAGTAATTTATCTACTAAGAAATTGATTATAATCTAGGATTGTGGAAAGATAGGGCATGTAGATTTGGAGGTTTATTTTGGTGACATGACTTTCATATATAAACATGCATATGTATCCTGTATTGAAAGCATAAGTGTTGAAATCCTAGCTCCTGCTACTGCATGTTTCTACATCCTTATTCCATCTCACAGCACTTGTATCAGAGTTTAAACGACTGTTCTCCGTCATCAAAAATGGTTGTACCTTGTATCGGGGTTAAATTTTTCCCCATCATAAAAAAAAAAACTGCTACATGTTACTAGGAAGTTTACACTTTCTTCTACCCCAAAAAAGTGATTGTAGCCATAAAGATGCCAAATCATCATCATCATCAAAAAAAAAAAACAAAAAAAAGCAAGCCAAAGGAAGATAAAGAAGCATAATAGAATAAATCACGGGCTATATAGGCAGATTTATGCATTAGTGGAGTTTAGTTAGATTCCCTTGCATGTTATTAGAGAAAGAGCATATTCATATTTATGTGGGAAAGGAGTTGGTCTAAAAGAAGCTAAAGATGAAAGATTTCTCTTGAAAATCCTAAATCTTTGTTTATAATCGTATTTAAGGTAGATATGAAAAAGGTACAATTTTTTCTTCAAGATGAGAGGAACTGATGCTTAAAACGACTCAATACATCCACTTCCACTTCATATTGATGCTTGATTGTTTTCTTTCTTGTTGTCAATGTTGCTTGTTCATTTGCATATATGTTGCCTATTTGTTCATGCATATTCATGTTGCGTGTTTCAATTATGCAAATTTTGCTTTGTGTCATTTTGCCTAATCATTCATGCATATAATCAATTTTTCCTTCCATGTTTCTTATGTTGCCTAAAAAAGAATTTGATGTCTGGAACATTTTGTTTTTCACAGATACTAGAGTGACACTTCCGGAGGAATCACAGGTTTAGTGGGGGTGAATGTCGTCGAGATTTTCTCTCCTCTCTCACTCATGAAGGCCTACAGGAAACACATTCGGTGAAGGTAGCCAGAATAACCAATTGTCTGAGAATTCTAGACGCTTCTCCCTCCATTGGATGCGTGCAATGGAAAGAAATGAATCAGGTCCCAGAGAATGACAAAGAAGATTTAAGATAAGGACCTTTAAAACGTAATGCTCACTTAGAAGGGAGGAAAAGCTTGCAAAGTAAGGTGTGCGACAGGACAATAGTAAACAGGCTCCAAACAATACAATAGGGTCAGATGTGTGAGCATAATGATAATGCACCTCAATGTGCTTTGTGTGAGCATGGAACACTAGGTTCCTCGCAATCGCCAATGCACTCTGACTATCAGTAAAGATGGTTGTGATAGAAGACTAACCAACACCTAAATCAACCAAAAGGCATCTGAGCCATACACACTCAACAGTCGCTGTGAAAGCTTCCCTATACTTGGCCTCACAACTAGAAGTGGCCACACTACGCTCCTTCTTTCTCAACCAAGATATGCATGAGCTACCAAGCATGAAGCAAAAACCACTAGTGAACACACAAGTGTCATCGCCACCAACCCAATCAGAGTTAGAAAAAGCATGTAAATCTGGCGATAGTCATCGCCCCTTGGGATAAAACAATACAAGTAGTCGGGTACCACTCAAGTAGCAAAAGATGTGCTTAACTACCTCCCAATGCTTGACACCTGGGCAATGCATAAAATTGTTAATCTATGAGATAGCAAATTGAATATCAAGCCGAGTTATGCATAAGTAAATCAAGCATCCAATCGCCTGCTGATAGATAACATCATCAAATGCATCTCCAACAACTATTCCTTCAAATCTTTGATCTTTGTCAAAAAAATATCCCTAGAATCTCCTTCATTCATATGCTCACTCTCCAACTGGTTTCAGAAGTAAGCAACACGAGCCTCATTTCTTGCCTGGTACAAAGTGGTAAGTGTATCCCAAGCATCCTTTGTTGTTTTGCAAGAGTGAATATTAGGGATAATGGCACATTTGATAGACAAGAATATCAATGCATGTGCCTAAGCATCTCTATCACCCCAACAAAGTTGCTCTATAGTAGGTGAAGCAGGAACAACAACATGAATAGGAACTTGAAGATCATCATCATCAACACCATTTGCATCACCTTCAATAATTGTATTTGCAGGTGTAGTAGGTTGTTTTTCAACACCCTGCATAATATTCCATAGTCCTTTTATGACCAATACATGATGCATCATAAATGCCCATAATGGGTAATTGGTACCATCCAGCTTATCCTCAACAACCAACATACAGAATACATCATTGCTTTTAGTCATGGCCACTGACTAAAATACCTCGATGCTGAAAAAATGATTGTATCGCAAAAAGTTGAACATAATTACCTTGTCGAGTTCAGCTACACTTGTAGCAGACTTCAAGACGCTTATAATGGCGAACTGAAACATGTACATATTTTTGGCACAAAAAGAAAAAATTACCTATACAAGCACTACAATAGTGCATTTGAAGGCCAAAATGAGCTCAAATAAAAATTTCAACACCATAGGGAGAATATGTTTTGAACTCCTAGTCACCCTTAGAATGCTCACCAAATTTCGTGCAATTATGAGACTGTGACTGAAGGGGTGTTGATGATGCCCTAGATTAAGCGGCAACCTGCTCTGATACCAATTATTGGATTTTAAGGTCTACAAAAGCATACAAACAACACAAGGAAGAAGAAGAAGCTTGGAGCACAACACACAATACTAAATGTATTACCAGTTGAATGTACAAATATAAGTGACCTGTTAGGGTTATAGGCATATATACAAGAGGGGGGACCTTCTAAAGAGGGAAAAAAGTGTCTCGATAATCCTAAAGTCTGTTCACACACATCACTATTGAAATATATTGACAATAAGCACAAGGAAAACAGAAGAACATACCTCTCAAGGAATTATATTATCAAAATTATGAACTAACCTCCTTATAAAATGAGACCCCTTTGTTAGTTTGGCCTTGTCCACACTATAGAGTCTTCCATATTTTATAAAAAGTTCAAGGCCAAAAAAACCTCCCATTTAAGACTCAAAAATGGAATATCCCAGGATAATATGGAAGTTCTCCAAAGGTTTCGAAACTCCTTCAATCTTTAAAAAATAGAGTTTATTATCCTAAAAAATACAAAATAAGAGCATTCCTAAAGTGAACACCTAATCAAAGTGCAAAATAAAATGAAATTTATGTGGGCCCTTCACATATGTTAAGATCTTCATGGTTGCTCACAATCCTTATTTCCATGGTTAGCTCTATGTTGCCAATCGTGGAATGTACAAACATAAATAACCCACTAGGATTATGGGTATATATACAATCAAGGAGAGAAAAAAATATTCTAGAGAGGTAAAAAGGTTCCCTAGTGATCTAAGTGTGTTCACACACATCACTACCAAAACATACTATCCCTAATGCTTATGGTTGTATGCTCTTGTTTATGTTTATATATGGTTATTTTTAACATGTTGTTGACATGCATTCTATGATTATTTTATTATGTATGTGGGTTATAGTGTTATAAATTGATTTTATATGGTTATGGATCTAATCACATGCAAATTATGGTGTCACAAGTTCTTGAGGAAGATAGTGGATGATATTTAGCTATTACTCATTTTTATGTATTTTCATCTATGCAACGTGTACTTTGATTTTTCTTCATCGTAGGTTCATGATGATTCGACTTATTTTTTTGCTACATCCCTTTTTTTTGTTGACGTTTATGGTATTATATGGTTATGATCAACATTTTGTGAACATATATGCTATAGATATTATACTATTTATGCATCTTGCAATGTTGCAATTGTGTTTATGAAGTTATGGTTTCATTCGTGCACATTATGATGTCATATATTGCAACATTGTAGGTTATGGAGTTGCAATTATACAAATGAAAAGTTAATGATCTATGATTATGGATATGAAAATGGTTATGGTCATAATGGATATAGTTATTGTCAAAAGAAAGGAGATTAGGTAGGTCACACATTCTCACACACGAAGAGAGGAGCACACAGAGATTAAGGCAAGGAGGAATGATCTTCTTCTATTACTTCTATTACATAAAGAGAATACAAAAGAATGACCTAATACAACAGTACAATCAGTAAAATATATAAAGAACAATACATAAAGAAAGTTCTAATGTCCGCAAATGAGTGAGTTGGCAAGAAACAAATGTGCCATCACTCTCGTAGATAAATGTGGAAAAGCTCACTAAAAGTGTCCCTGACATATATTGACATAACCACTATAGATATTAGATAGATGAAAAAGTGGTACATATCATCCTTGATCATCACATGTTGAGCTTGATATCTCAACCATCCCCTTTAAGCTCAAAATCATGTCTTCTAATCCAAGCATGTTCTGAAACTTCTTTAGCTTCTCTCCTCTAAGTGCTTTAGTGAAAATATCAACAACCTGCTCATCTGTCATCACATCAACAAGATCAATATCACTTGCTAATACATTTTTCCTAAAGTGATAACTAGCATGAAAAATAGGATGTTGTGATAATTGTATGTTGTTAGGATTATCACAATAATGATGAGATCTTTGTGCACTTCCACATGTAAAATTGAAGTAGTATCTCTTGCCATGATGCTTCACATGCTACCACAAAATAGAGACTAACTCCTCAAATTTTAAGGCATTTGAATTGCCTTTCATCATCGATCAAAGAGTAGAAGCAAAACTCTAATATGAATATGAAAGACCATTAATAATGGTCTGCATAAGTGAACTATCTAATAAGACTTCATCAACAAAATCAAATCTTTGATCTTTGTCAAAAAAATATCCATAGAATCTCCTTCATTCATATGCTCACTCTCCAACTGTTTTCAGAGGTAAGCAACACGAGCCTCATTTCTTGCCTGGTACAAAGTGGTAAGTGTATCACAAACATCCTTTGTTGTTTTGTAAGAGTGAATATTAGGGATAATGGCACATTTCACAGACAAGAATATCAATGCATGTGCCTAAGCATCTCTGCCATCCCAACAAAGTTGCTTTGGAGTAGGTGCAGCAGGAACCATAGCATGAACAGGAACTTGAAGATCATCATCATCAATGCCATCTGCATCACCTTCAATAACTATATTTGCAGGTGTAGTAGGTCATTTTTCAACACCCTGCACAATATTCCATAGTCCTTTTATGACCAATACATGATGCATCATATATGTCCATAATGGGTAATTGGTACCATCCAACTTATCCTCAACAGCCAACATATGGAATCCATCATTGGTTTCAGCCATGGCCACTGCCTAAAATACCTCGGTGCAGAAAAAATGATTGTATCTCAAAAAGTTGAACATTATTACCTTGTCGAGTTCTGTTAGACCTGTAGTGGACTTCTAGATGCTTATATTGGTGAACCGAAACATGTACATATGTTTGGCACAAAAAGAAAAAATTACCTGCACAAGCATTGCAATAGTGCGTTCGGAGGCCGAAATGAGCTCATGTCAAGGCGAAGCTGTTTTGAACTCCTAACCACCCTTAGTATAATGGATATAGTTATTGTCAAGAGAAAGGAGATTAGCTAGGCACACATTCTCACACACAAAAAGAGAAGCACACATAGATTGAGGCAAGGAGGAATGATCTTCTTCTACTTCTTCTATTACATAAAGAGAATATAAAAGAATGACCTAATACAACAATACAATCAGTACAATATATAAAGAACAATACATAAAGAAAGCTCTAATGTGCGTAATGAGTGGGTTGGCAAGAAACAAATGTGCCATCACTCTCGTTAGATAAATGTGGTAAAGCTCACTAAAAGTGTCCTTGACATATATTGATGTAACCACTATAGATATTAGATAGATGAAAAAGTGGTACATATCATCCTTGATCATCACATGTTGAGCTTGATATCTCAACCATCCCCTTTAAGCTCAAAATCATGCCTTGTAATCCAAGCATGTTCTGAAACTTCTTCATCTTCTCTCCTCTAAGTGCTTTAGTGAAAATATCAACAACCTGCTCATTTGTCATCACATCAACAAGATCAATATCACTTGCTAATACATTTTCACTAAAGTGATAACTAGCATGAAAAACAGAGACTAACTCCTCAAACTTTAAGGCATTTGAATTGCCTTTCATCATCAATCAAAGAGTAGAAGCAAAACTCTAATACGAATATTAAAGACCATTAATAATGATCTGCATAAGTGAACTATCTAGTAAGAATTCATCAACAAAAATCAACTATTCCTTCAAATCTTTGATCTTTGTCAAAAAAATATCCATAGAATCTTCTTCATTCATATGCTCACTCTCCAACTATTTTTGGAGGTAAGCAACACTAGCCTCATTTCTTGCCTGGTACAAAGTGGTAAGTGTATCACAAGCATCCTCTGTTGTTTTGTAAGAGTGAATATTAGGGATAATGGCACATTTCACAAACAAGAATATCAATGCATGTGCCTAAGCATCTCTGCCATCCCAACAAAATTTCTCTACAGTAGGTGCAACAAGAACCACAACATGAAAAGGAACTTGAAGATCATCATTGTCGATGCCATTTGCATCACCTTCAATAACTGCATTTACAGGTTTGGTAGGTCATTTTTCAACACTCTACACAATATTCCATAGTCCTTTTATGACCAATACATGATGCATCATATATGTCCATAATGGGTAATTGGTACCATCCAACTTATCCTCAACAGCCAACGTATGGAATACATCATTGCTTTCAGCCACGGCCACTACCTAAAATACCCTTATGCAGAAAAAATGATTGTATCTCAAAAAGTTGAACATAATTACCTTCTCGAGTTCTATTAAACCTATAGCAAACTTCAAGATGCTTATATTGGCGAACTGAAACATGTACATATGTTTGGCACAAAAAGAAAAAATTACCTGCACAAGCACTGCAATAGTGCATTTAGAGGCTGAAATGAGCTCATATCAAGGCAAAGCTGTTTTGAAGTCCTAGCCACCCTTAGTATAATGGATATAGTTATTGTCAAGAGAAAGGAGATTAGGTAGGTCACACATTCTCACACACAAAAAGAGGAGCACACACAGATTGAGGCAAGGAGGAATGATCTTCGTCTACTTCTTCTATTACATAAAGAGAATATAAAAGAATGACCTAACAACAATACAATCAGTACAATATATAAAGAAAGCCCTAATGTCCGCAAATGAGTGGGTTGGCAAGAAACAAATGTGCCATCACGCTCGTTAGATAAATGTGGTAAAGCTCACTAAAAGTGTTTGTGACATATATCGATGTCACCACTATAGATATTAGATAGATGAGAAAGTGGTACATATCATCCTTGATCATCACATGTTGAGCTTGATATCTCAACCATCCCCTTTAAGCTCAAAAATCATGTCTTGTAATCCAAGCATGTTCTGAAACTTCTTCAGCTTCTCTCCTCTAAGTGCTTTAGTGAATATATCAACAACCTGCTCATCTATCCTCACATCAACAGTATCAATATCACTTGCTAATACATATTCCCTAAAGTGATAACTAGCATGAAAAACAAGATGTTGTGATAATTGTATGTTGTTAGGATTATCACAATTAATGATGATATGTTTGTGCACTTCCACATGTAAAACTGTAAGTAGTATCTCTTGCCATGATGCTTCACATGCTACCATTGTAGCACCTCTATACTCAACCTCTGTACTTGAAAAAGCAACAATGGGTTGCTATTACTGCTCCACATAACAGTAGCACTTCCAAGTGAGAAAAGAAAGCCACTGGTAGATCTTCTATTTGGAACACCATCAACCCATACCTGTCAGTTGTTCCATCATATTTACTCTTGAGCTTGTATACCCACTTAGTGCCAATGGCCTTCTTGCTAAGAGGTAAGGCACATAAAGACCAGGTACCTTTTTTTATGATAACATCATATTTGTTGGTGCAAGGCAATCAACAATTGAAGTTTTGATGAGGGTTTGGAAGTCAAAGATTGAAGAGAAGATCAAGTTATGAAGCATGAAGGAAGTGCATATCCAAAAGATGAAGATGTATATACATATGTACATTAATTTAGAGTCAGTTCATCTTATACTTTTGTATGGTCATGAGCTTGTAAATATTTGCCTATATATACACAGAAAATGTCGGGGCAAATATGAGAGAATGTGTAAGAACAAGTTTTGAGGAGAATTAGATGTCATTAGACACTTTAGAAGTGAATAGGATCTCTCTCATCACTCAATTGAAAAATTTTCCAGAAATGAAGAAATGTTGCACGCGATCTTTCTGAGTATTCCCCTTCCGTGTTGAATCTTTTGTGAAATGCTTTTGTACAAGTCTAAGTCTATAGTTGATTGACCTCTGTACAAATTTTCAGCTTCTAATTGTGATTAGGCTAAGAGAATTGAGTGTAGGAACATTTACATGTGTAAATGGAAAGAAGAGAAGTTGCAGGAGGTGCAAAATTCGATGCTAATGTTTTGGTCAGTCCTCCTTCCACAGTGTAAAGTTTTGAGCAAGCAGACACTCATTCTTTAAGTTGGAAGGTAAGCTACCTATGGCTAAAAGCATTTGCATAAACGGGTTTTAGATTGAGAGAACCAAGTGTTAGAAGTTACAGGTGTCTGAATAGACTTCTCAGAAGAATAGTTTTAGACATAGGTGACTTGATGAGATCATTTCTCAAGGTCTACTGAGTCTTTTGAAATGCTTTAACTTGGAGAAGGTGCGCAAACTATAGGCGACACCTTGTGCAAAGTTTTATAAAAAACTTTATAGATTTGATAAGTCAATGAGAGAGTTATGTGCAGCAAACATTCTGTGTAGTCATCTTCTTCATAGTTTGTTCAAAATTTTGATAATTGAGTATTGATCCTCCAAATTGGTGAAGGTTTTGAGTTACTCTTGATATAGAGGTGCTCTAACTTCAAGAGTAGCTTATTCTTTTGGAGATTAACACTCTCCATCAGTGGTATCAGAGCAAGAAGCATCAAAATTGAAGAAAGGCGGACCCCGACTTCTGCAGCTATAAAGAATTCAACACCTGAAGGTTCACAAGATGAAAGCTTGAAAGAAAAGCTTGAGAAGGAGACCATAAGTTATCGAGAAGATCAAAAAGAACTTCATTCGAAGTAAAGGTACATCTATTACTCATAAAGTTTGAAGAATTCAATACACAGGTGAAGAAAGGATGGGAGATTCTCTTCAAATAGAGAAGTTGGATAGAGAGAACTATCCAGCATGGTCAATGAGGATGGAAGCTCACCTTATGAGCAAAGACTTGATAGGTTATATTACAGGTGAAGAAGAAAAGCCTCAGTTCAGAGATCCTAGTGTTCCAACTAGGGAAGAATTATCAGATTTGAAGACTTGGATGAAGAAAGATGCTCAAACCAGGAGCATTATCTACATGGCAGTTAATGATTACTTGCTACCTCACATTAGAGGCCTTGAAAGTGCAAGTGATATATGGAATGCTTTGGAGGAGCATTTCCAAAACACCACAAAGTCAAGGAAGGCATCCTTGTGGGCAGAATTTACCACATTCAGGAAGAAGGCCTCTCGATCCATCTCAGATTATGTAACAAGGATGAAGGACATTGCAGATGCATTAGGAGCAGTTGATGAAGACATTGAGGAGGATAAATTGGTAAGGCACATCCTTACAGGTTTGAGAGGTGATGACAAATGGAAGCCATTCATTTTGTCTATTGAATTATCACTTGATCATTTCACTCCTGATTTAAATCAGTTGCTAGGACATATGCTAACCTTTGAGCAGGATGTCAAAGGTGAACGTGATAAGAGTGCAGGTCAAGCAATGTATTCAAAGGATAAGAAGAAGAATAGCAAAGGGAAGCAACAAGCAAATGAAGATGAAGGTACAACTAGCCAAGCCAACTTCCTAAGAGGAAGAGGAGGTGGCAAAGGTAGAGGAAGAGACAGGAGTAATAAAGATGGAGTCAAAGCTTGCTGGATTTGTGGTAAGACAAATCACTTAGCTAATGATTGTTGGCATAATACTCAGAATAATGGTGGATATAATCAGAATTTTAATTCAAGAGGAAGAGGTGGCAGAAATCAAAGAGGTAATTTCAGAGGTAGAGGTAGTAGAGGTTACTTTGGAAGAAATGCAGGTAGAGGATTCCAAAGTCAACAATACAACAATACATACTACAATTATGCTTCATATCAGAAGGAGGATTCAACATTGATAATGAATGCAACTTGTGAAAGGCAAAGTGAAGACCAAAGAGTCTTCTACATTGACTCAGGGTGTAGCAATCACCTGAGTGGCAACATAGCTTTGATGACTGATTTGGAAAATAAGGTAACTAATCATGTAGTTCAAACAGGTGACAATACAAAGCATAATGTGAAGTCAATTGGATCAGTGAAGGCCAAGGATGGTAGTACTCCCTTGAGTTAGGTTTTGTATGTTCCTACAATTCCTAAGAATCTGATAAGTGTAGGCCAAATTGTTGAAAAAGGTTATGAAGTTAGGTTCACTAATGAAGGAGTGTTTGTGGAAGACCTTAGCAATGGGTATAAACAAATTGTTTTAGGGAAGAAAGAAGGAAGACTCTTCACATTGAAGATTCAAGGCAATGTTGGTCATGCCTTGTTCACCTATGGAGGACATAAGATCTCTGAGTTAGATCTTTGGCACAAAAGGCTTGGACATTTCAATGAAAGAGGTATTAAAGATATGGTTAACAATGGTTCAGTGCTTGGATTGCCTAATTTGCAGGTCAACATATGACATACAGATGTGAGGCATGTCAATTTGGTAAAGCTTATAAGCAATCTTATGCCAAGCATGGTTTTATGTATTCAGAAAAGCTTGAGTTGGTACACACAAATGTGTGGGGACCATCAAAGGATTTCAGCATCAATGGTTCAAGGTATTATGTGGTTTATGTTGATGATGCTACCAAATGGATCACTATTTATGTGATCAAAGATAAGTCAGAGGTATTCAATACATTCAAACATTATCATGTGTATGCAGAGAGAATTACAGGTCATAAGTTGAAGAGACTAAGGTCAGATGGAGGGGGAGAGTATTTCTCTAATGAGTTCAGTGATTACTTGTGGAATGCAGGTATAAAAAGGGAAATTACTTGCAGATACTCTCCTCAACAAAATGGTGTAGCAGAAAGGAGGAATAGAACTCTTGTTGAGTTTGCAAGATCCATGATGAAGGAGAAAAATTGCCCAAATTATTTGTGGGCTGAGGCTGTAAATATAGCTACATATTTGGTCAATAGATTACCATGTAAAGCTTTGTAGGGTATGACACCATATGAGGCATGGTGGGGTAAGAGACCTACTCTAGATCATTGCAAAGTATTTGGATGTTTGGCATATGCATATGTGCCATCTGAATGGAGGCATAAATTGGAACCCAAAGCTGAAAAATATGTGTTCATTGGATATGATGATAAGAAGATGGGATATAGGTTGTGGAGTCCATCCACAAAACAATTTCTTGTGTCTAAGGATGTTACATTTGATGAGCAAGGTACTTGGTATGCAGGTACACTTAATGTTCATGCAGGTGATGAAGAAGTTGTGAATCAAAAGAAAGGTAAATCACAGGTTCATATATTTGATGAAGAGGAGAACAATGAAGTACAGGTTGAAGTTGAAGAAGTGCCAAGATTTGATCCAGAATGTGATGAACCAGAAACCTCAAGGAGTGGAGAACTCAGAAGGTCATCAAGACACAAATGGCAACCTACAAGGTATAGCTTTGACACTTCTTTTTTGGCCACCAAAGATTATGCTTATATGATAAAGGTAGATGAAGACCCTTCTACATATGAAGAGGCAAAAGGTAAGGAAAATTGGGAGAAAGCTATGCAGGAAGAGTATGATGCATTGATAGAGAATCAGACATGGGATTTGGTTCCTAAACCAAATAATCAGAAGATCATTGGATGCAAATGGGTCTACAAGACAAAGAGGTATGCAGATGGAAGTGTGTCTAGGTATAAAGCTAGACTTGTTGTGAAAGGGTTTTCTCAGACATATGGTGTAGATTATGATGAGACCTATAGTCTTGTGGCAAAGATGACAACTATCAGGACACTCATAGCAATCGCTGCATGTAAAGGTTGGAAGTTATGTCAACTAGATGTGAAAAATGCTTTTTTAAATGGTTATATTTCAGATGATGTTTTCATGGAGCAACCACAAGGATTCAGAGATGAAAGGTATCCAGATCATGTATGTAAGCTCAAGAGAGCTTTGTATGGTTTGAAGCAGGCCCCAAGGGCATGGAATTATAGACTTGTGAAGTTCTTGAAAGAACTTGGTTTCCAAGTATCTAAAGCAGATAGTAGCTTGCTTGTTAAAGCAAGTGATGATGGGTTCATTTACATGTGCATATATGTTGATGATATAATTCTTACAGGTACAGATGAGAAAGGCATTCAACGCCTAAAGAAGCAAATGGAGAAAGAGTTCAAGATTAGTGACTTGGGAGACTTTTCATATTTCTTGGGCATGGAGATCTCATACACTCAACATGGAGTGTATGTAACTCAAGAAAGGTACTTGAAGAACTTGTTGATCAAGTTTAAAATGGATGATTGCAAGGTAGCACCTACTCCAATGTAGGTGAATCACAAATTGAGCAGATATGGAGGAGAAGACTTCAAGGACATGAAGCTATATCAAATTTTGATTGGTAGTCTGATTTATGCTACTTTAATTAGGCCTGACTTGTCATATGCATTTGGAGTATTGTCTCAATTCATGCATTGTCCTAGGAAAGAACATTGGATAGCAGGTCAAAGAGTGTTGAGGTACATTAAGGGTACACTCAAAGAGGGTTTGTATTATGGTTTTACATCAGATACAAACATCAAGATTTATAGTGATAGAGATTGGGCAGGTAATCCTGATGATAGGAGATCAACTTATGGATACTTGTGTTATGTGGGTGATAAGGTAATTTCATGGTGTTCAAAGAAGAAACACACAGTTGCTTTGTCATCTACAGAAGCAGAGTACAAAGGTATGGTGGAAGATGCAAAGGAAGTGATATGGCTTAAGACTCTTATGAAGAGTTTTGACATCACTCAGAGTACACCCACTATTCATGGAGATAACATGAGTTAATTGTATTTAGCTGTTAATCATGTTTTTCATGCCAGAACTAAACATATTGAGATTTAGTATCATTTCCTAACAGAGAAGGTGATGGATAAAGAAATTGAAGTTATACATACTTCAACAAAAGATCAGATAGCTGATATGCTAACCAAGAGCTTGGATGGACCAAAGCTACAGAGATTCAAAGACATTGTAGCATAAAGAAGATAGAGAAAACCTCAATTGATGATTAAGGGGGAGCTGTTGGTGCAGGGCAATCAACAATTGAAGTTTTGATGAAGGTTTGGAAGTCAAGGACTGAAGAGAAGATCAAGTTATGAAGCATGAAGGAAGTGCATATCCAGAAGATGAAGATGTGTATACATATGTACATTAATTTAGAGTCAGTTCATCTTATACTTTTGTATGGTCATGAGCTTATAAATATTTGCCTATATATACAAAGAAAATGTTGGGGCAAATATGAGAGAATGTGTAAGAACAAGTTTTGAGGAGAATTAGATGTCATTAGACACTTTAGAAGTGAATAGGATCTCTCTCATCACTCATATGTAAAATTTTCCAGAAATGAAGAAATGTTGCACCCGATCTTTTTTAGTATTCTCCTTCTGTGTTGAGTCTTTTGTGAAATTCTTTTGTACAAGTCTAAGTCTATAGTTGATTGACCTCTGTACAAATTTTCAGCTTCTAGTTGTGATCAAGCTGAGAGAATTGAGTGTAGGAACATTTACAGGTGTAAATGGAAAGAAGAGAAGTTGCAGGAGGTGCAAAATTCGATGCTAATGTTTTGGTCAATTCTCCTTCCACAATGTAAAGTTTTGAGCAAGCAAGCACTCATTCTTTAAGTTGGAAGGTGAGCTACCTATGGCTAAAAGCATTTGCATAAACGGGTTTTAGATTGAGAGAACCAAGTGTTAGAAGTTACAGGTATCTGAATCAACTTCTCAAAAGAGCAATTTTAGACATAGGTGACTTGATGAGATCATTTCTCAAGATCTACTGAGTCTTTTGAAATGATTTAACTTGGAGAAGGTGTGCAAACTATAAGCAACACATTGTGCAAAGTTTTATAAAAAACTTCACACATTTGATAAGTCAATGAGAGAGTTATGCGCAGCAGACTTTCTATGTAGTCATCTTCTTCATAGTTTGTTCAAAATTTTGATAATTGAGTATTGATCCTCCAAATTGGTGAAGGTTTTGAGTTACTCTTGATATAGAGGTGCTCTAACTTCAAGAGTAGCTTATTCTTTTGGAGATTAACACTCTCCATCAATATTCCGATTGCATTGTAGCCATCCAATGTTTAGAATTTTGTGCTTCATCAAATGAAACAAGCTCAGTCCCATCATAGAGACTAGAGGCAGCCATAGCATAGCAATTTGATGCAAAAGAGGCACTATGAGAGCCTGAACGAGTACAATATGATAGAGGTGCATCTAATTTGCTATCACGCAAAGTCTGCACCAGCCATTTTGGCATAGTTTTTGCTTGCTCAATATCAGCTCTCTCATCAAGAAGTGCATCATATAAATCTAGATTAAAAATGGAATTATCTACATAATCACATGAAACCTGCAAAGGCTGAGAAGTTGCCTCATTAGGACCAGCACTAGACTGTCCACCTGTACAAAGAGGCAACAAAGTTTCATACATGTCTTTGGAGCTAACAGATGTCTCCTTAGTACATGAAAGTAACAACTGAATATCATCTTCCACAAAAACAACATTACGGCTAACCAAAATGCATTTAGTCTGTGGATGATACAAATGATAGCCTTTACTTTTAGAACTATACCCAACAACAATACATTTTACTACTTTATCATCCAATTTTTTGTGATGTTGTTCGGGCACTAATGCATATGACAAACAACCAAAAACATGCAGATGAGCAACAGATGGCTTGTGACCATGCCAAGCCTCATATGGAGTGATAGATTGCAGCGCTTTAGTGGGACACATGTTAAGTACATATGCTGCACACATAATAACCTCAAGCCAGAAACTATCTGGTAAAGCTTGACTCTTGACCATACACCTCGCCATCTCCATGAGTGACATGTGTTCCATTCAACAACTCCATTCTGTTGAGGTGCATAGGACACTGTACACTGATGTTTTATCCCATGTTCAGCCATAAATGTATTAAAGTCAAAAGACATATATTACCCCCCTCGATCAGAACGGAGGTTGCCCATTTTACATGCTGACAAATTTTCAGCCAAAACCAAAAACTATTTGAAGCAATAAATACTTCAGACTTTGCTTTCAATGGATATACCCATGCATGCCTCAAAAAATCATCAATGAAAGTCACAAAGTAAATATACTTTCCAAAAGAGGGTGTCTGCATAAGACCACATACATCACTGTGAACAAGCTACGATTTCTGTGTAGCTCGAACATAACCATCTTATTCCAGAATGGAAGCTATTCGTGAATGAAACCAGATGATGAAAGATAGAATTCATGCACTCCTCAAACAAGAGCTCACTAATAGTGGTTTTGATGCAACATTCATCAAAACAATGCACTTACTTTTAGAAACGATCAACGTGGTAGACATGCTCAAATTTTTTATGAATCATCCTCTAGCAAACTATGATCAATGCACAATATGACAACAAACAACATCCAAAACAACCATCAACATACCCATTCCTACTAACTATTCCCATGGATCTACTCTTAGAGGCCGCACTGCACGTTTGATCCCTCCCATCGGCACACTCACCTTTATTTTAGTTCATTCCCTGCCTCTCACCACCATCCAAGTATCTAACAATAATAGCTCCTACTTTGAAACAACACCCACCATACCCCATCATCTCATCCACACTAGAGAATCTCCCCGTACTCCCACTCAATCATCCCTCACACCGGTTTTCACACCACTTGTACAACCTTTGAGACCTGTAGTTTCCTAATTTCCAAGTAATGATGCCCATAGCCACTTCCATCCTTGAAACATGGACCAAAATGTTTGCATCTATTGATGTGTAAAACACCACAAGAAATGAATTAATGTGACACTAGAACACCTCTATGGTCACCAGTAACTCATTGCCACTCCAAACTTTGAGAAATGATAGCCAAAACCAAGAACTTTACTTCTTCAGAACTTTTGAGCCACTGAAATGACGTACCTTCAGTATTTTGCTAATTTCTCTTAGCAAAAATATTATTTCTCCAAGATCTTTTGTTTGATGAAAGTAGAAGAGAAGAGCTTTCCAAGAAGCTATTATTTGCAAGAAACGAATCTCTAGAACTCAAGTTATGGCCTTCACAAGATCACCCTATATGACTTCCCAAAACTAGAAATTTTGCCTCTTTTAGTAATTCTGAGTGTTTAAAAATGAAAATTTGATGGCTAGCATCGACTTGCAACCAAAAGTCGATGCCAGGCATCGACTTTGAGCTTTTTTAGCCACTTTTTTAGCGCCAGAATTACGCTATGAACACAAGACATGAGCAAGACCACTTTTATGCTAGAAGTCGATGCCAGGCATCGACTTTATGCTGAAACTCGATGCCAGGCATCGAGTTGATCCACAAACCTCATGATTTTAAGAAAATTCTAGCAGTACATAACACTCAGAGAATAAAACAAGGACTTATCAACACAAACTCGATGTCAGGCATCGACTTGCTTGGAAAACTTCAACTTCTGAAATCATTTCACTTAAGACAAACTATGGAGATGGAAGAAGAAGACTTATACACAGAAGTTTAATAAACTCTTTCCATAACTATGAAACCTCAGAAATACACAGGTGCTTTCTCACGCAGAGAAGCTCGACTATTCTCACTCATAAAAAATGAGTTCTAACTCACTCTCTCATTGTTTTCCCTTTCGCGTCAGTTGATATAAACTAACTTATATAGATTTTCTTATTCTCGTGATTTAAAAAAAAAAACTTCTAGAACTAAAGTGAACTACCTTTACAAATATAATACACATGTGAATTTGTCCCTTCACATAGGCATGTGGTTTTCTTCTAAAGCTTTGACCTTCAAATATAGGTCCAATTAGTGATTGTTTCTCCAACATCTCCCCCTCAATCACTAATTGACATTCTCTGTTTCTGCATATCATCTTCTTTTCTTTTACTCCTGCCATGCTTTTGAATCTGCTGGTCTTCACACCATCCAAGCTCTTTGTCATTATGTCTGCTATCTGATCTTTAGTAGAAATGTACTCCACTTCAATCTCCTTCTCCATTACCTTTTCTCTGAGAAAATGTAATGTATCTCTTTGTGCTTTGTCCTTGCATGAAAAACTGGATTTGCTGCAAGATAAAGTGAACTCATATTATCTCCATGTATTGTAGGTGTACCTTGATCAATGCCCAAGCTTTTGAACAATGTCTGCATCTATATGACCTCCTTAGCTGCTTCCACAAGTCCTTTGTACTCAGCTTCAGTTGATGATAATGCTACTGTATTTCTTTGAACACCAACTTACAAGCTTATCACCAATCTATATCATGTAGCCATGAGTTGATCTTTTGTCATCCTGGTTACCTACCCAGTCTGAGTCACTATAGGCTCTCAACTTCAAATCTGATGTAAAAGGATAATATAATCCTTCCTTTATAGTTCCTTTGATATATCTGAGAACTCTTTGACCTACAATCCAATGTGGGTCCTTAATGCATGAATTGTGACAAAACTCCCACTGTATAACTAAGATCAGGTCTTGTTAGTGTAGCATAAATCAAACTACCCACAAGAGATTGATACTTCCTCATATCTTTGTATTCTGCACCATCATATTTATTGAGCTTGTGATTAACTTCAAGTGGATTTGAAGTTTCTCTACAATTTTCCATATCAAACTTCTTCAAGAGATTCAGAAGATATCTTTCTTGTGATACATATATGCCATGATCTGTATAAGTGACTTCCATTCCAAGAAAATATGACAACTTTCCTAGATCACTGATCTTGAATTCTTTTTCAAGTAATCTCTTTACCTCCTTGATTCCTTCATCTGAAGTACCTCTGAGTATAATGTCATCTACATAAATACAAATGTAGATTGTACCTTCCTCTATTCTTTTGATAAGTAGACTTGGATCTGCTTTTGAACTTTGATATCCAAGATCATTGAGATACTTCGCCAGTCTATAGTTCCATGCTCTTGGAGCTTGCTTCAATCCATAGAGTGCTCTTCTCAGCCTGCAAACAAAATTTGGATACGTGGAATCTATAAACCCTTGACGTTGTTCCATGTATACCTCATCTGATATGTATCCATTCAAGAATGCATTCTTTATATCCAATTGACTTAGGGTCCATCCTTTTGAAGCTGCAATAGCAATGATTGTCCTTATAGTTGACATCTTAGCTACAGGACTGAATGTCTCATCATAATCTATGCCATAGGTTTGGGCATAGCCTTTCACCACCAGTCTAGCTTTGTATCTGGCTATACTTCCATCTACAAGCTTCTTCACTTTATAAACCCATTTATTTCCAATTACCTTCTTACCATTTGGTTTAGGAACAAGTTCCCATGTCTTGTTCTCCTCTAGTGCATTGAACTCTTCCTTCATTGCTTCTTCCCATTGCTTCTTACCTTTAGCTTTATCATAGTTCTGAGGTTCTTCATCATCTTTGACCATATATGCATAGTTCTTCTGAGTTATGTAAGAAGTATCATAAGCATACCTTTCTGGTTGTCTTCTAGTCCTACTTGACCTTCTTGGTTCACATTCTTCATAAGTTTCTAGATACACCTCTTCATCAAATATAGGAGCTTCTTCATTCCTTCTTGTTAATCCACTTCTGGATGTACTTGCTTGCATATAGTCTTCATCTCTATTTACTTGCACAATTGATTTTCCTTTCTCACATATTCTTACCTCTTCTTCAAATTCTTTAGCCGTATGACTTTGATCTGCATATCAACTTTTCTGTTCATCAAATGTAACATCTCTAGAAACAAGGAATTGTTTGGTTAGAGGATTCCACAACTTGTAACCCATCTGCTTTTCATCATAACCAATGAACACATATTTTTCTGCCTTTGGTTCAAGTTTATGCCTAAGTTGTGATGGCACATAAGCATATGCAATTGATTCAAACACTCTACAATGATCTAGTTTGCATGTATTGACTCGACAAAAACATCAGTCTAGAGTAATAAGCCATGATTGTAGGACGACTAGGCATAATTGATAAATAAAAAATAAGGATATTTGTGCCTTGGTTAATGCCAATGAAATTCAAAAATGTATATTTTGCGTGTTTTAAAACTTTGAGTATTGTAAGTATCATACTGAGGATTTTATTAGTCATCTTTATAGTGAGGTTGGGTATTGTTGCATACCGATGTAGCCAAAATTCAATGGATTTCACCATGTAGTCTTCAATCGGCAAATAATTATGGGGTGGACTTGGAAGTAATGGGTAATCCAACCATTGTTTATTGAGCGCACCATTCTTTTGCATGTCCAAAAATTATTGTGCTTCACGGCGACGAGGTGTTGGGCAAAAAGAGGGATTTACCTGTAATAAATATGGTGTTGCTTGCCAGTGCACCCGTAACGTAGGATTCTTTTCCAAAAATTTTCTTCTCCACAAAGGTTGTACTGCCTCAAATTCCTCTTGTGTGTAATCGAAGATGTTTTCTTTGAAGTTCAACTGCTCATCGGGATCTTTTTGCATGGACTGCTCTATATACCGCCGTGTTTGCTCTTTCAATAGCCCATAAGGTATGTTGAATGGCTTTATGATCTTATCCAAGTCTTTTCCCTTAATTTTGGATTCCTTCATTACTTTGACCACTTCATTTTCAAATTTCTCTGTCAATCGGGACACCAATAGTGCCCATTCCTTCTGACCTATTTCTACAGTATACGGCATGGGATGATCATCACAAGGTTCGGCCGTCTGCTCCTTTTCAGACTTTGTGATCTGCTCTTCCAAATCTTTCGTACCGATTGCAGTTGTTTCTCGTGTTTCGACAGGTTGTTCGTATAGCAAGGCATTCATCAGTTCTTTATTCCTGTTGCATAAATTGTCGGTTTCTTCCATATATACTTTGATCTACGTCTCTAACAGATTGCATCTAGCCTTCATTCTTTCCTTGTCCGCTTCACTGACTTCATACTGTCTCTGTAGCTCTATAAGTTGCTCTTTGAGTTTTTGATTCTTCTCCATTAGTGTAGTGCATTGTCCTCGGACTTCTTTGACTTCCGTTTCTTTGGTTGAAATAACTTGTCGAGCTTGGATTAGTTGCGTAGACAATTGTTCACTCATTACTTGGAATTGAGTTTTTTCTCTCATGGCCTTGTCGTAGTCTGCGTCTGTTTCCATCATTTGTTGTTGCATATCCATTGTCGTCTGTATCATTTGTTTCACTATTGGTTTTAAATGAGTAACATCTACGTTTAACCACGTTGTAGGTATGTTGGGTTCTTCCCCCATTGTAACATCCTTCCCTTGTGCCACGTGTAATGTTGTGTCGTGGGGCTGTCGAATATGGAGTTGTATCAGTGGCTAAGCCGCTTGGGTTACTGTCTTACCTTGTGGCATATCATCAAGGATTTCAATCACCAATCTTTCCATATTTTGTTGTGGTAGTCTTTCTTTTTCCGGGTTAGTTTGTACTTCTTCCTTTATTGGTGGTACCACATCTCTTGGTGGTTTAGGTGCTTCCTTTATGCTTATCCGAGATTGTTCGTTCAATTGAAATAGGTGTATTTGTTCAGATGATGCTTCCTAGTTCTGTACTTGGGAGTGTTGATTGTCGAGGGTGGTTTTGACTTGGTGAATCTCCATCCATTCCTCATTGTTCGTTTTTGTCCTTATATCTGTGTCTAAGGTGTCATTCTCACGACTAGATTCCTCATTAGAACTTGAACCATCTAGTCCCAATTCCTTGTATCTGGCGGCTAGTGATGGGCTGTGTTCCTTGTCATCCTTTTTCTGCAAGCATCTCGACTGCCTATATTGATGCCCTTGTATAGTGAGGTTGACTTGGCCCCGCATGTAAGTATGTGTTTCTTCTAGTGCCGCTAAGAGATCTCTTTTTGTGATGGGAGGTTGGGTTAATGAAATCCTTGACAACATATGTGCCCGCTTTGATTGCGGAGTTCCATGCGTCTCTTCTTCTCTGACTCGCTTAGCTCCCCGCATTGGTTTCTTAGAGCTGGTTCCCACGTCCTCTTTCGATATGGATGTTTTCTTTTTCTTTGGAATGGTGGCCGACTTCACATATTTTGTCGTTTCAGTGGTGGTTGGCATCAATTGTAGACATTCTTTCATTTCAAGTGCTTCATAAATCAGCAAGGTCAATGCAGAACTTCCATTTAGAAACTTCTTCTGACTCCATTTCTTATTAGCTTCAAATAAGCGTTCCTGTATATATGGAGTGAATTTGACTTGATTCCTGATTTGCCTCATAGCATGGGATAGCAATTGAACCACAATCTTTTGAGGTGCTGTATATCTGTTCATGCTTGGGAAACAAAAGTGTTGATGCACCAATCGGACTGATTCTTCAATATTTGTTCTGTTGATTTCAAGAAAGGTTTTCCTTTTAGCATCATGACATTCGTCTTTGAGATTTGTGAGACCCTCCTGACTCCATCCAAAAGCTTTGTTAATGATTTCATGTGTGAATCGAATAATTTTCCATGCACCTATTTTGTTAAGAACTTTAGCTTCTGGGATTGAGGGCTTATCTGCTGTTGGTTGGAGTGTGTCCATAACTTGAGTGCATCTTTGAAAATTTGGTAAATACATTGGGAGTCGTAGAAATGCATCGATTCCAGCCCTTGTCCAAACTTCCGTGATGCTTGGTAATCCCTAGATTATGGTTTGGAAGTCTTGCGACATTAATGGAAAATAGTGATCCCTATCCATAATTTTGATGGTGGCCAAAAAGATGAGATTTGACACAGGTTGGTCTTTGAGGAACCAATGACCTCTCACCTTAGTAATCGATTCCAAGGGGAGAAGCAAGACTTCTTCCTCTTGCGTAGCCTCAAAATCTGGAGATGCCATCTGCACCCAATACATACCACGATCAGTGTAAAAGTGGTTGCATTAGTTATCCTCCACTTAGCCTTCATGAGTTGGAAAACTCTCCGAGTGGCTTGTGTTGTCCCCTCCCCGTGGGTGTGAGAAAGGTAGTACCTGGGATTTTTCACATATATATTTTTTCTATATATATTTTTCTGAAAGGAAACAAAAATGTTAGTACCTAACCGAAGCTTTATTTTATCTTTAATTATTTCCCTTGAGATTATTGTACAAGTGCTCTCCTATTCCCTGAGAGGGAAATGTGCTTCACTGATAAGTAGAAGAAGAACTGTGTGTTGAATGCATGCCCTTGTAATGTGGCCCTATTATGCATGCTTGAGGTTCATGGAACTCAAGATGTGTGCAAGCTGAAGTTTTCGATCGATGTATGGAGATTGATCGGCATTTGGGCATCCATATCTACTTTATTTTTTTGCATGTGACTGTTTCTTTGGAGCGTCTCATGTTTGGTGCAACTATCGCATTGTCATTCTGCTTTGCTAGCCATTCAAATCTTTGAGTTGCTCTCCTTGAGTATTTCTGTTTTCTTCGACTTCAAGTCGCCGCGTCTTCCTTGCTCCTTCGTCTTTGATTCATATTGGTTCTTATTTCGTACTGACTTAGTGGCCTTCGTTGGTACATTTGATTTGGGGACCCAAAGTTGTGTTCTAGAGGGTTGAGCAACAATCAATTTCTTTGGTATCCACAATTGGGCAATCTTTTGTGGACCTCAGGATCCAGCTTGTCTTATCTCCTTGTACTGTTGTTGTTTCCTATGTAGCTCCTTTCTCCTCACTGAGGGAACACGATATAATTCAGAGTTATGTTCATATTCTCCCATGTAGTTTGGCAAAGCCTTCACACTATCATCGTAATCTTTGCTATCGTTAAGTTGCAATAATCCTTCTGAGTTTAACCCATGCATTAACACTTCAAGCTCGCCTTCCGCTTCTAAGTCCTCAAAAGGAGGTTCAATTCCTTCTGTTTTCTTCCATCTATCTTCTTGGACTCTTGCCCACAAGTCTCTAGGCTAGTCTGCATCTACTTCAGGAATAACGGATCCTTCTTTTTCCTTTTCGCAGTAATTTTCACCACGGATCTCGTCTTTCTTCCCTTCCCTGGAATCACTAGGTGTGACATATTCCTGAAATTCTTTTTCGGGAATCCTGGTGTCGGGTAGTGGCTGAATAGGTTTTTCTAGGGTTTACTGAGCCACTTCAATTAATTTCTTACATATCTCCAATCTTTCTTTCTCTAAGTCACCTCTTGGGTATTCCCTTTCATGTTGTTCAATGGTTGGTCCTGCTTTTATTCGTGCTTGATATGCCTCCATCCACATGGCTAACTCTTCTTGCATTGGATCGGCCATAACTGATCCTGCCTCTTGTTTTATATGCTTTTCTGTCTTAGTGTTTCCTTCAGGTTCTTGTTTTTCTTCTTGGCCTTGTTCATTATTCTCGTTCTCCAACTTTTGTTGCAGTTTCTTTTCTTTCATCCTTTCTCTATGATTCTTCCATCTTTGGGTCTGTTTACTTTTAGTACTTTTCTCAGACTCTTTAGAATCAGCAATTACTTGAGGGGTGGATAGGTTCAATTCTTTGTCGGAGTAATCATTTTCTTTGGTTTTATCTGGAGTCCCTCTAGCTTTTGCCCTTGTTATCGCTTTCAATGGCACCATGTACTCCTTATCGCTCCTTGATGACTCTATCACTTCTATCACATTGATCTACACATTGGAATCGACTTTATTGGGATTCTTGGGGCAATCTCTAAAAATATCTTCTTTACCACAATCACTGTAGTAAACTTCCCAAACTCTCTAAGGTGGTGGTGGGTTAGGTAATGTACATTCTTTGATAAAGTGATCACCTCCGTAGCTATAACATGGTCCTCTAGGTGCAGGTGGTCTACTCATTGGCCCGGGGGGTATGGGTGCTCTAGGAGCTGTGTACATCAACGACACATAGTCTTGATCATATCCATAAGAGCTATCAGATCCTTCAGAACCATAAGTATATGGTTCGTAAGATTGTCCGTACTCAGCTATAGTGCTCTCATAAGTGGAATAATTTCCTTGACTAGGGTCATAAGCCTCAGTACTAGCCAATGGGGTGGCTGGGACTATCGCTCTTTCTGGATTCTCTTCAAGTTGGGAAATTTTCACTAGGACAACATTTTGAGGGTGTGGTGGTTGTTGTCCTAGCACAGGTTGAGGTTGATTGTATCCTTGATATGCATACGACCGCGGTGCAAGTGCTTGCTACTGGTATGAGGGGTATTTAAAGGCTTCTCCTCCTTGATCTCTTCGGGGGTATCCATAAGGCCTAAAGGGTGGTTGTACCTGTATTGATTGTCGATTGTAAGGACAGTTCTGTGATTTGTGTACCTTTGTTCTATGCTACAATAATGCGTAGGGCCCTAGGGGGGTCTATTGTAAGCATAAGCAGGTGGTGGGATTACTCCCCTATTACACATGTGAGAAGGATGGTCACCTCCATAGTGAACGCATCTTCTGAGCATTGGCACTCTCATAGGATTGCTTGGGTAATTCCTCTGTCCTTCAACATTTAGGTTCTTAGCCACTAAATCATCTATCTCTTCTACATTGTTCTTGGGATTTGACATACTCCTGACACTATCCTCACTCTTCACACTGCCTGGAGGTATTTTTAAGTCTTATGCCAGATTGTCCTCTAGGTCGATACACTCTTTCATACATTCTTGTAAGCTTTGGACTCTCTTCACATATACTAATGATCTCAAGGATCCATTCACTAATCCCTCCAAGAATAATGAGACCATTTTGTTTTGCGTGGGCCTCTCCTCTACAGGACATCTATCCACGTATTGCTTGAATCTTCTCGTTGCTAATCTTACTGATTTCGTAGGAGCCTACTTATAACTATGGATCAATGATGAAGAATTGTTCTTGATTCCCGTCTTAGAGAATTCCTCAATCAGCTCCTGATACACTTGTTCCATGTTTTGAAAATTATTAGGATCTAAAGGTTGGAACCATGCTAAGGTAGTGTCAGTAAGGGTTAGGCCAAATGATTCATATTGGATTAAGAAGTCTTCTACTTGTTCAGCTCTTATCACCTGCTTGAATTCAGCAATATGGTTGTATGGCTCACTAGAGCCATCATAGTGACTCCTCATGCATTTGGCAACTTGAATGGGTCTCAGCCTTCTTCTAGGTTCAGGTGGTCTTAGCATTACAGGGAAAACTGGTCATCCTCTTGGTATACCTGCATCTCTTTCCAATGGTGGCCGCTCATGAACAGGGATCCTATTTCTTGGTTCTGCATTTGTAGGATTAGGAGGTCGATAGTTAGGATTATTACCAGGTGTGGCAAACTACACATGAGGTCTAACTGGAATGTTCTGTTGTTGTGTCTACTGATGCGTTCCTAGGGGATTTTGCGAAGTTGTGGCTTGATCCCTAGGTGGGAATACAAAAATGTTTTGATATTTCAACCTCGCTCTTTCTAATCCATTAAAGGCCAGTATCTTCTCTGACTCTTGTCCAAGTATGTAATATGAGTGGGGTTTTTAGGATCTTGTAACTCATAAATGGTGAGTGGATTGGTAGCTTCTTCCCACAATGAAGAGTTGGTTCTAAGCATATACTCCATTCCGTTGACCAAATAGACATCCATCAGGGAATCATCTTGGGGAATCAGGTCCCCTCTCCAAACCCTAATTACAATGGAGTTCCCTCTAGGAGTAGACACTTGTTCTTCTTGTCCATCTTCATTAAGATTGTGGGCATTACCTTCTTCCCTTTGTTCATTGATGTTTTCAGGATGCTCCATGACTGCATACAAAATCCCTCTTTTATCCATATAGAATCCTCCCACATACTTAACAGCTTGCCTAGGCACTATGTGAGCATCTGTGGCTTTCTTCAGCCTGGCCATTGATCTGTTTAGTCCATCTAGGTAGATGGGTAAGTCATGTTGATTGGTGCTCACATATTCTAAGGACGTTCGATACTCTCCCTCAATGATAGACATTATGCCAACTATTGGTACATAACTTTGCATGTCTTCTGAGGCCATAATGATTTCCTCGTAAGACTCACTCGAGGTTTCGGAGTAAGGAGAATGAATACTCGGTTCAGCTACACTTCCCACAGATGAGATTACACTTCTTCGGCTTCCTAGGATTCTTCTCGATCTTAAGTTTATTCACTTAAGGGCTCGAATCTAGTTTAAACAACCCTTAGTTCCCAGTGCTTTATATGGATTTTTTCTTAATTTGCAATCTCCTGGTTGAAGTATCAATTAAGTCTTCTGACACGACACTCGACACTTCATAGATGTCATGACACTCAGCCTACAAAACGATACTCGATACTCCCCAAATGTCGCGACACTTGATGCCACGGACACTCCACACCCGACACCTTGCAGGTATCGCGCACCGGAGGTCACGACACTCGATACTCAACCAATCACGATATACGACACTTGCCCAATGTCACGACATTTGGGGTCCACGACATTCGACACACGACACTAACTTAGTCACGACATCCGACACTCATCGAAAATATATTATAAAGTGACTATAGTACAAAGATAAGGTGTCCAAATCGGAAAAATTTTGGGGCCCTTCTTTTTCTCTGCATCTTTGCTCTGCAACAAGGAGGTTTTTTTCCTCCGACTTGTATATATGCCTATAGCCCTCATGGGTTACTTATTTTTGTACATTCACTTGGTAACACAGTCAGTATTGTGTGTTGTGCTCCAAGCTTCTTCTTCTTCCTTGTGTTGTTCGTGTGCTTTCGCAAATCTCAAACTCCAACACTTATCTTCTCCTCTCTTTTTATTCCATCATTCTTGGATGTTCATCTTTAGACATCATGTAGCATTGATCAAGATATGCAGATTGATATTTTGATTTTGATCCATCATGAATGATGTTGGCAAGCTAAGCATTGTGCTTGTGAGTCTACAACGCTTGTGTTGTTTTTGTGATTCTTGCTCCCCAAACTCAACAATCTTGTATATAAGGCCACAACCCTAACATGATACTCATCTTTGTACATTTGCATGTTGTGATCCCAAGCTTCTTATTCTTCCCCCTCTTATTTATTTGAGTTCATTCTCCCCAAGCTCCAACATTTGGTATTAATGCAAGTCATTGCTTCTCAAGGCTCATTGATAGTACGAATCACTGCAAGAGAACATTTGATTCAAGCTCATTTTTGACCTTTGAATACACTACTAGAACAACCACTAGTACACCGACAACAACACACATAATTTCATCCTTTTGTGTCAATTTTTGTTCAAGTTTATGTGTAAACTTACAAGAACATCAAAGTCTACTACAAGTATTACATAGCTCCACATGGCGCTTATGTTAAACTTTTTCAAGAAAATAGTTATTTTTTTATTAGAATATAATCACTAACTATGGTTGAGAGCAATGCTGTGTTTCATATGCTGGTTGTTGAGAATAAGTTTGGTGGCTCCAATCACCAATTATTGGCATACATGATGCACCATGTATTCGTTGCAAGGAGATTGTGGAATATTGTGCATGGTCTTGAGATAGATTTTGTTACAATGACAAATGCTTAAAATGCATTTGATCCAGGTAGTGTTTGGAGCCGCTTGTTGGTTTTTGTAAAAAGAAAAAAATAGGATAGTCACATCAAACAATTTTCTTACATCATGACAAAATTTGAAAGAACAATTGATTGCTATTGATAAAATTTGAGATAGTTCAATTGTGTGATTTGTTTTCATGGGTTTCTTGATTTTTATCAAAAAATAGAAAATGCGTCCATCCCTCCTGAATTGAAAAAGAGCAAACTTGTCTATTTTGTTAGGTTTTCGAGGGGCTTTTTCTTTGCTTTGTTTGTTTGAGTATGTCTCTATGTCAAGCAAGGATTATGTCAAGCAAGGATTAAGCATTAGTACCATTCTATCACGTGGCAACGAAATGTAAGCAGTTTCAATTTTTTGTAGTTCAATCGATTATGCGGGTTATGTGCCTTTGCGTGTGCGTTATAAAGATTGTGAATTTATGAGTAAAATACTTATGCTCGCGAGATCATTACGTTTCCTCCCTGCTAGCAGAAGCCGAAACCCCTAGAGGGATCTGTGTGTCTGCTCCGCTATGGCTGCGCTTCACTACTTGGAAACACAGCGAGAGGCCCATCCGGAGCTAGTAGAATGGTATACTTCTCTCACTGATCTGTATCAGCAGAAGCTATGGCACCAACTTACCGTAAAACTTGAACAGTTCGTTGCCCTTCCCATCTTCCAAGTAAGTTTTTGTTCTTATGATTTTCCTCTTATTCGTGTCGCATGACACATTTTCTCATTTTCAGTACGTTTATATCGTGTATCAATCACACACATGCGCGCGCGCACACACACACACAGAGAGAGAGAGAGAGAGAGAGAGAGAGAGAGAGAGAGAGAGAGAGAGAGAGAGAGAGAGAGAGAGAGAGAGAGAGAGAGAGAGAGAGAGAGAGAGAGAGAGAGAGAGAGAGAGAGACCTAAATTACATATTTAAATGTTTGAGCAAAATGTATTTAGTAGTAAGAAATAAGACGAGAGAAGATGGACACCCATTGCCAACTAATAATGCAGAAGATGGGCTGTCTCTCCCCTTTCTTAATGAGAGAAAAGAAACGTCTTTCTTTTTTTAATCATCCTTGGGTCTTTAGTTCCGACTTATGGTGTAGTATGAATCTTTATTAAGTGGTGATGGCTCAAACATTTGCTTTTTTACTATGGCCTTGGATTGCATACTTGGATTTTCTCTTTCATGATTTTGTCTTTTTTGTGAAGATTTTTATGAAATTCATAGGGCCTTCTTGTAGTATCTATAGATTCAAGGTGGTCACACGAAATTTG
>CM035434.1:98001960-98036960 GCA_020310875.1 Ceratopteris richardii
TTGCCATCAATTTTATACTCTTTGGGTCTCATTTTGCCCATTTGCCCACCCTGCCACCCTTATCATTCATCGTTTTGTACACCTTTTACCCCCATTTTCCCTCTCTCCCTCCCACCCTTGCCTTTTGGCATTTTGTGCTCAATTTAGTGGCCATTATCATTCATTACGATTGCATCTAAGAGTTTGAAAGTGTTTATAAGTATTCTTCCTTTCATTTCTAATGCGTACATATCTATCAACACTCCAACACTATTTTGTCTCTCTGTTATGGTCATCTGCACGGAGTTGGTGGTTCATCTCAGCTTTTTGAAGTGTTTATAAACACTATTGTGCCAATCATTTTCATCTTTTCCATTGCTGGTCACTTTTGCACATATCGTTAGTCCTTTTTGTGACCTTCTTTATGGTCTTATAACCCAACTCATCACCTTCGTAGTCTTCTCATCAACGATTCCTTGTTCTAACGTAGAAAGAACGGCTCTAACGAGCGCCACATCAGAGGAGGGCTGCGAGCTGCTTGACATTGACTTAGCTCTCTCTACAGACAAACAGAGCTGCTTCTATGAAGGCATTTTCCTCCCAAGCACAGAGCGTCAGCGTTGCACCTGCACATCCTCTCTCAAAGCGACCTATGCTCTTTGTTGTGCTCAGTACAAACCATCTCTGTTGACTACGCAACCAGAGAGAAGAGCGCTGCACTCCGAATCACTTGCACCTGTTGTAAACACTTGTGCATTTTCCATATTGCGCGATTCGACAAACCTTTTGATGCAATGATACACTGCTCTATCGCTGGGAAGACTTCGAAGACGAAATGGTTGGTGTGGTAAGGATACAAACAATGACCGATACCATGAAAGCAATGGATCGAAAATAAAAGCAAAATCGGCATTGCATTCAGAAGCATCTAGCAGCCTCAATCGACTCGCACATCAATTGCCTTTTGAGGGAGGTCATTATTTGAAGTACAATACCTTGATCACACCCATAATAGTGATCCAAACAAGCGTCTTCCTCTGAAGGGAGTACAGCCCACAGGCGTGATTTTCCCCCATGACTTCGCTTTCTGCTGCTAGTCTTTCCTCAATTCATTATCTATAGAACAACATCGACACAGAGTGAAAGAGAGAGAAAGAGAGAAGTTCCATTGCGATGCATGCATCTATGCATCAATGTGTGAGAGAGAGAGAGAGAGAGAGAGAGAGAGAGAGAGAGAGAGAGAGAGAGAGAGAGAGAGAGAGAGAGAGAGAGAGAGAGAGAGAGAGAGAGAGAGAGAGAGAGAGAGAGAGAGAGAGAGAGAGAGAGAGAGAGAGAGAGAGAGAGAGAGAGAGAGTTTTAACGTCTATTAGAGGCCAAAATCGGCCCATGAGACAAAACATATACATCAGTATGATCCAATCCATTGTGATCCCAAAAGGAAAATAAAGTGTGAGTATAAAACAGAGTATAAAAGGAGTCGATAATAGCTGCCGTCGAGGGTGTGGGGTGCTATGGGTATGCACTCGATATGCTTAGTAGGTGAGATACAAATATGATATGCATAGGGAGGGGGAGGCTGAGTGGTGTCATAACCCTCTAAATGCCTGGAGTGGGTGTAGGATATAATGCATCGGTGGGTGAGGCATCGTGGCAATCCTCAAAATGCTCTGCACGTCGAGATCGGCAGGGGTGCACTGCTGACGTCTCCGTCTCTCCATGTCATGGCGTGCGTGAATCGCCTGAATCTCTCTTTGGTGGGGACGAGCTCTCCGGAGTGGGGGTCTCGGTCGTCGGCGCTGTCGTCTAAGCTCCTCTTCTCTCTGTAATGGGACACCCAACGTGACTCGGTGATGGTGATTTCTCTACGGTTTTTTTTATGACATTGCCACATTATATATGGTTTTTGTGCCAAGAGCTAGTGACATCCATACATATCTTTTACATTTCATGTAATGAAATGTCCTTGATCACTATCTCTTTTATTATGTAAATTGCAATATGGATGTGAGGTTCATGATCTATCACTCATTTAAGTTCTATGATGTATGGTATCATGTGTCATGACTCATGTCTCAGTGCTCACGAGTCAAGACTCACAATGATCGTGGCTCGTTGATGTAATGAGGAGGGCATACAAGGTTCTAGAGTAGGTATTTTATGTGTTTTTGGCACTAATATCTATACATGATTGTGCATACCTTAAATGTAAGAAAAAAAGATCTCTCTTGATGAATAAAAACCTTGACTTTTAGTGTTATTTTTAATAACTTCTATGATCTAAATGATTTAAATCTACAATTTAAATCTCTACTTTGTACTATGCCTCAGTCTCATGCATTGATTGCCGGTTTAGTGAAGGGACATATCATTCTATGCATCCGATCATGCTACTTCAAGACAAGCTTGGGATACTCTTGTTTCTTTGTACGTTGTGCACAATGAAGCACGTATTGCTTACTTAAGATAACAACTTGAAAATATCTATACGGTTGAAAATGAGTCAGTGGATGTATATGTTACACACTTCCACAATGAGAAAGGGCAATCGGCAAACATTGATGAAATCATTTCGGATGCATCACTCATTTCTAATTTACTTAACGGATTGCTGGAATCCTATCAAAGCTTTGCTATTACACTTCATTTGGTTGCATAAGGAAATCCAAATATGTATACTTTTGACGAGTTTGCAAGATAAGCAATCAAGAGTCG
The DNA here is from genome assembly GCA_020310875.1 of Ceratopteris richardii. NCBI lineage: Eukaryota > Viridiplantae > Streptophyta > Polypodiopsida > Polypodiales > Pteridaceae > Ceratopteris > Ceratopteris richardii. The sequence continues at coordinate 98,004,652 of CM035434.1, forward strand.
ATAGAAGTGGTTTGCTTGAGGGAACGCAAGCACTTGCTGTAACAGAAAAGGGTAAAAGAAAGTATGATTCAGCTTTGGATCCATCAAAACCAAAACCTCAATCTTCCTCTTCCACTTCTTCCTCTCTTGACGATGATATGCAAAGGAAGAAGAGATGCTGTTTGTCGAAAGCTTGGACATACCATTGATGAATGTAGAAAACTTGCCAAACATAATGAAAAGAATAAAGAATCAAGCATGTTTAATGTTGAGAATACATCCAATGCAAAGAATAATGAAGCTAGTGTTGTTCAAGATGTTTGGGCATGTGTTGCTTTCATGTCATTATGCTTCATCATCACATTCTACATGTACGATTGTTAATGAGGCTGATTTCGATTGGTTTTTTGATAGTGGTTGCTTCAATCTTCAACCTTGAAGAGGCTTGGAAGAGAGATTAACTCAAGATTGGCTTAATGGAAGCCTAAGAAAACTTTCTCAAAGAAGTTTAAAAGCTTGAAGAAGGAAAGGTTATCTATGCTCAAAGAATGAGTGAAATTCACAAAATGAAGATCTTTGAGGTCAATTTGAAAATTTAATAAAAATTGATTTTGCTTTTGCCAAAATGTGCAAGTTTCACATTATGAGTACACCCTTACATGTTCGATGCCCCAAAAAGGCAAATAATCAAGAATGTTCCAAACATTATGAAATTTTGAGATTTTTGAAAATTTCTACATACAAAACCATAAAGTTTTTGAAGTTTTTTCCTCACTTCCGGTGCCTACCAATCTTATTGTATGCTATGAAGCAATGTGTAACAAAACCTCAAATTTGAAAACCTTTGAAAACTGAAATTCTTTTAATTTGGCCCAAAATGAATTTTTGCAATCTCTAGCAATCTCTAATCATATATAATGCAGTTCTGTTGGAAGTTGGAGTGAATTCAGTAGTATACTCATTATATACTTTCCACTAGTAGATCAATTGTGGAAGACTTGTAGGAGATTTTTTGTTGCAGGAAAAGGGACTTTCCATGATGAAAAGTTCTTAGAAAGTGAATATCTTGCTTCAAGATAATTGTAGCCAGCAAATAACTTCTGTTAGAAGTTAGAACTTAGCAATGACTTTGCTCCAAAGAATATGCCTAAAGCTTTGAGACCAGTTAAAGAGAGCTTTATTTTGGTACCTTATTTGTCCAGGTTGACTCAAGAAAAAGGGAGTTAAGAAATGAAGAGTGTGCAGCTGGTATTGAGTGAGAAGTCGCAAATGTTGGGAAGAAGAAAGCCACCACATGTAGACAATTTGGACTTTGTCTATACCAATTCGCACTGTTGGAGATGAGCTTGCAATTCTTTTAAAGATTGAATGAATCCTTGTGTTTGCTATGATTCTACATTCCACAACAAAAACACTACAATGCTATCTTACCATGTAGAAAACAGAGGGGCTTGCTTCTCAGGTGGTCATCCATTTGAGTGTTGTTACCACAAGGGCGTATTTGACAGTGAGCTCACCCCAACTGCTTCAACCACCTAGATTCACAAATATAGGGAGGTTTGATTCATCTCACAAGTTGGCACCAGTTTACTCAACACTCTAAAAGTTCTAGATTGAAGGTTGCTCAATTTTTCATGAATTCTATTGGAAGTTGTCCAAACACATCAACTACCATTTGGTAGTGAAGGGCACATGTAAACAACAAACTTCTTGGGTTTTAAATAAAATGTTGTTCAAGGTTGGATGGAAACCAGATGATTGATCTATCAATTAGTTGGTGAAAATTGTGCAAAGCATTTGGATTCCGTGTACTCTCAACTAATTGTTGCACTTCGATTTATGAAACTCCAATATTCAGTCCTTCAGTACTTGCCTGCAAGTGATTCTTTAGAGGAAGAAAAGTACTTCTCTTGAAAGTTTGTCACGTAATGTAGAGATCTTGGTGGATTGGTTATTGATGGTTTATGATTCACACCAAAGCTCGTAAGGCCAACTTACTTTATGTAAGCCTCTTAGTTTCTTCTTAGACAAGGGCTGCACTTTTGAAGGGAAAATGAAGCTTGGATGAATGAATTTAAGATTTTTCTTGGTTAACTAAAAATCCAGCTCTTTTATTAGTTGATTCATGAAAATGCATTGTGTGCAAATTGTGTTGGAATGGTAGATTCAAAGTCATAGGAGGCTCAATGCTTTGTAATGCCCTTTGCTTAAGCAACTGGCTGCCATTCCTTGGGATCAACCATGAGATGCTTTTTTGCCAAAAGAAAGAGTCACCATGCCAGCTCATTGCCAAGGTATGCGAGTGAATGATTGTCCTTTGCATAGACTATTGGATCTTATGGATTAGGTGCTGTTTATTGGAGGCAATGGCTGTAGCTGGAGATATATCGATGCGAGAGCTTCCCTTACAACTCTTGCACACATCAAAGGTTCCTTTGGTAGTCTTTAGGTAGATGCAAGGAGTGGTGAGGCTAGTCTATTAGGACCTTTATGCATCTGAAAAAGACTGTGGAGAACAATTCTGTATGTAATATGTGATGGATCATCAAATAGACTAATGCTTGGTGGTTTGCCAGGACTAACAGTATATGGATCGAGCATGGTCCTCTCGAAAATAAAGTTTTTTGATGGAGATTTAGTTCTAAAATAAAAATATTTGATGCAATGACATAACTCAGCTACTCTATGATATCATTTTCCTAGGTGTAAGAGCTGTATACCCACGAGAAGTTACTTTAGAATTGTAGATACTGAAAGCCTGGTGGCATGAAGCATATCCAATGTTGAGTAGATGTTTTCTGGACATATGTAACTTCAAAATTACATTTGGGTTATGCGATCATCATGATCAAGCTGCCATACAGATCTTGTTGCTCATATGGCAATGCCTTATTGCTCCACCTTTGAAGGAGACTTGTTCTCTGATGCCCTCTCTTGGAAGCTCTTGAGGATTTCTATCATTGGCTGTGCTCACCATCTTGATCATGGGCTGGAAGCCTATGTACAATATAGTATCGTTAGATTAGAAACTCAGTTCGTAGAGCTTCTTGTGAGTTCATGCTCGTGGTGTGTGCGCGTTGTGGGGTGCATGTGTGAGCATGTATTCACTCTGAGTTCTATACCCACTATCGGGCACTGATGACGTTAAAGGCTCAATGCTTTGTAATGCCCTTTGCTTGAGCAACTGGCTGCCATTCCTTGGGATCAACCATGAGATGTTTTTTTGCCAAAAGAAAGAGTCACCATGCCAGCTCATTGCCAAGCTATGCAAGTGAATGGTTGTCCTTTGCATAGACTAATGGATCTTATGGATTAGGTGCTGTTTATTGGAGGCAATGACTGTAGCTGGAGATATTTCGATCGAGAGCTTCCCTTACAAGTCTTGCACACATCAAAGGTTCCTTTGGTAGTCTTTAGGTTGATGCAAGGAGTGGTGAGGGTAGTCTATTAGGACCTTCTATGCATCTGAAAAAGACTGTGGAGAACAATTCTGTATGTAATATGTGATGGATCATCAAATAGCCTAATGCTTGGTGGTTTGCCGGGACTAACAGTATATGGATCGAGCATGGTCCTCTCGAAAATAAAGTTTTTTGATGGAGAGTTAGTTCTAAAATAAAAAAATTTGATTCAATGACATAACTCAGCTACTGCTATATATCGTTTTCCTAGGTGTAAGAGCTGTATACCCACGAGAAGTTACTTTAGAATTGTAGATACTGAAAGCCTGGTGGCATGAAGCATTTCCAATGTTAAGTAGATGTTTTCTGGACATATATAACTTCAAAATTACATTTGGGTTATGCGATCATCATGATCAAGCTGCCATGCTCATATGGCAATGCCCTATTGCTGCACCTCTGAAGGAGACTTGTTCTCTGATGCCCTCTCTTGGAAGCTCTTGAGGATTTCTATCATTGGCTGTGCCCACCATCTTGATCATGGGCTCGAAGCCTATGTACAATATATTATCATTACATTAGAGCGATAGAAACTCAATTCGTAGAGCTTCTTGTGAGTTCATGCTTGTGGTGTGTGTGCGTTGTGGGGTGCGTGTGTGAGCATGTATTCACTCTGAGTTCTATACCCACTATTGGGCACTGATGACGTTAGTGGGGATGTCATAGTATTGAGTTGATACTGTGCATAATGGAGCTGATATGCTATATAGTTTTGTGGTTAACTAACATGAGCTTATAGTTGCACTTTCATTTGAGGGTGAATTTGGGGTTTGCCTGGATTCATTCTGGTATATATTATCATTAGATTAGAGCGATCTCTCATTTTTTTTATATTATAACTTCTGTTATGTCTGAGCGAATGAACAAAATGGACATTTTGAAAATGTATCTTCCTTTTTTCTGAAATATATACTGGAAACAATATCAAAATCCATCAAGCAAAATGATATAACAACTTTTTGTGGTATACCTTTTGCAAACATTTGGTGTATTTTGTACAAATGCTTATGAAATTTTAAGACACTGTTTGAGACATATTTTCACGTATGATGATTTTGTTAATTCATCACTGTTCTTGCATGACTGTAAGCCTTAAGCAAGTAATCTTCTTTTGCGTGAAGGTATGCATATGGTCTCATTAAAATAAAGCGTATATTTGTTTTTTGTGTTTATTTTTAATCTTCAATGGCATAAAACAAGGAATATAGAGATAGACACCAGAGCAAGTTTTCAGTAACATAAGTAGTTGGAAATGACACTCTTGTGTAGTTGAAATTTCTTTCAATAGTGTGTGCATGCCTGTTGGTTTCTGTTGGTAATCTTTCATTTAAGCTATCTACTGATATTTCTGTGGTTACAAGTTGTCCTAACCTTCCCATTCCCTTTACATAAGACTTTCATTATACGGAAGTTGTATTATACTCGGTGCTTATCCTTTCATTTCATACATTTTTGTAATGCTAGATATTTTCTAGATCACCCTTTGTTCATGATCTTTCTTCTTTTTGTAATTCTATGTATCATTTATTATTAATAGTATAATTTTTTTGGCTAGTGGAATTATCCCAGATATTTGTGAACATCAATGTAAGTGATTGTTATGCGTATCTGGAATTTCCAAGTTTTTGAAAAAGATTTTGAGTCTGGAAACAGGCATTCATTGAGAATAACTTATGAAAGAGGCTGGAAATAGAGTTTGCTAGCATTAATGTTTTTGGTATGCTGTATATTGTTTGAGAGTTTGACCTAATTGGTAAATCACAGGGAGGTGACGGGCTCATTCAGCTGTATCGCAACTTCATTTCGGAGTTTGAAAACAAGATTAACCCTTTGAAGCTTGCACACTTTGCTGTCATTGTATCTCGCCAGTTTACTGAAGTAGAGGTCGCAATAAGCTATTTATCTGAGGTGATAGAGAAGCTGCGCTCATCTCAGCAGAGAAGAATTGAAGAACCTGTTCTGTATGTAAATATGAGAATTGCTGCTCTTAAACTTGAGCAAGGAGATCAAAAAGAGTGCAAAAGGCTGCTAGAGGAAGGAAAGTCAATCCTTGACAGTATGACTGATGTAGATCCCTCAGTTCATGCAAGTTTTCATTGGGTTTCATCACAGTATTTTAAATCTCGGCAGGAGTTTGCAGAATTCTATAAGAGTGCCCTTATGTACTTGGCATATACATCTGTGGACACATTATCCGAACCTTTTAAGCTTGTAAGTAATAAATCACAGTCTGCCTTTCAGCTCTTCGAAATCATCTGACAGTACAGAGTTTCAGTAGCTCTTTTTGTTGCATCTGACAGGATTTGGCGTTTGATCTCTCTCTAGCTGCTTTACTTGGGGACAATATATACAATTTCGGAGAGCTTTTGGCACACCCAATTGTAAGTTCTCTCATCATATGGGTGCTCTATGGAAAATATATGATGAATTTATTGTTGAGCTGGTGTGTGGATGGATGCATGCATGTATCATTGTGTGTATGTCTGTGAATGTGCGTGTGGATAGGTGAAATGCATCCATGCATTGTGTGTGTATGCCTATGCTTGTGTATGTGGATGGATGTACGTGTCTGTAAATGTATGTGTGTGTGTCTGGATGGATAGATGCTTGTATGCATATGTGTGTGCGATTTATGTCATCGTAACAAGGGTTAATGGGATAGGGCATATAAATTGCATTAATCAACTGCAATTCCTTCCTTGCTAATGATATTGCCTAGAAGTATGTCATATGAATTGCAGTGTGCACTTAGGAAATGGGCAGTTATACAATGTGTTGTCATATATGCCGAATGAAAATTTCAATATCTGTTGATAAAAGAAATATTTTTTATTTTTCTAATGATATGGTTGTAACTTGTAATACGCCTTTACTATGTACTATTTTTATTGTGATGTACATCTGAATTTCAAAGTATTTCACCCTCATCCCTTTTGTAGCTCTCAGTGTCTTGGGGCCATAGTAACAAGAATTAGTGGGATAGGGCCTATAAATTGCGTTAATCAATTGCAATTCCTTCCTTGCTAATGATATTGCCTAGTAGGATGTCATATGAATGGCAGTGTGCACTTAGCAAACGGGCAGTTATACAATGTGTTGTCATATATGCCGAATGAAAATTTCAATATCTATTGATAAAAAAAAATATTTTTTATTTTTCTAATGATATGGTTGTAACTTGTAATACGCCTTTACTATGTACTATTTTTCTTGTGATATACATCTGAATTTCAAAGTATTTCACCTTCATCCCTTTTGTGGCTCTGGGTCCCTGACCTTGTCTTGGGGCCCTTTTTTTCAGTCAAGATGTTCTCAGAACCCTACCCCTATTCTAGGTTAGTATGATAAATCTATGCATGTTTATGCCTGTATTTGCTTGTGTGTGAAAATGGTTTCCACAGTGTTTAAAAGAAATTGAATGACAATTCATTATGTTTGATTATTCACATGGATTTTGTACGGTGTCTTGTTCTTTCATACGAGTTGGGGTTGAGAATTGTAGACCATTTGGATGCATGTGGGCATGTGCTATGCATGTTTACTGAATTTGCTTATGTGTATGAATGGTTTCCACATGTGCGTCTGTGTGCATACTTGCATGTGCATAACAGAAATTGAATGACAATTAATTATGTTTTATGATCCACATGGATTTTGTATGCATCTAGTTCTTTCATACGAGTTTGGGTTGAGAATTGTAGACCATTTGAATGCAACTGCAGTACAAACTAGTTTAAGCCAGCTCATAGAGTTTATGAAGACAAGTATTGTGGAGATGTCTGCTTCTGCATTATAAACAGGATTGAACTATAATTGTTTCTCATGGGTACCTAGTGTCCGTTTAATTGATGCAGGGCGGCTGTATGGTTCTATGAGGACACCGAATCACATCCCCCCCTGTCCCTCTCCCCCTTTTTTCTTTTTTTTTTTCTTCACTCTATTTCCACCCTTCTCCCTTGATAGATTGCCTATTCATAGGGGGATTTGAGCCACTTTCAAGAGTAATGAGATAGTAGGGCCACAAATGTTTGGGCTTAGAGAGAAAGAAAGTATTCTAATGCTGAAATCAGCCTATGAGACAAGTCATGTATGCATGGTGTATATGTCAGTTGTCTATCGGAAAGACAAGTGAAAGCAAATGAAACAAAACTTTTGCACCTCTTCCAAAGGCTATTGCAAGTTGGCCACTAGAGATGCCTCTATACTAGCTTGAGGGCTGAGATAAACCTTCCATGGTGGCGGAGGAAGGTGGTAGAGGTTGCAAGTTTGGAGGTTAGGGAGTGACAAGCTAATGAAGAGGAACTTCTCCAGGTGCAATGTGCAACAAATGAAGGATTTGCTTTGCAAATGAGCAAGAGCCTTCTTTCATATATTTGTTTCCCTCTCAAAAAGATACAAGTTTTTGCCTCTACCATTTTCTAGGCACATCCTCAAATTTTAGTGTTCTCCTCTAGGAATAAGGAACCTTCCTTATATTCTAGGGACCTAAAATAATGTGTATTTCTTCTGAATTAACACTTGGCCACAAATCCATGTGTGGGAATTTTTAATTATTGATATGCTTAAAAGTCTATTGCATAATTTATGAGACTCAATCAATTAATAAAGAAATTCTCAACATGCAGCCATGCGAAATTCTCAGCATGCATCCATGCACATGGTTGGAAGATTGGAATAAAAAGTTGTCACTCATATTTCTTTGGGCTCTAAGGAAAAGTGTGCTCCCCCTATTACATTGGGCCTCAAGGCAAAATGAGGTTGGAGATGTAACACATCCCCTAAGGGAAGTGAAGGCCACCCAAAGGCATTTGTTGCCCAACCTCAAGGCAATTGTAGAGTCTAGAGGGTGGACAAGGCTAGTGCCTAAGGGTGTTTTGTTAGGCCCCCTAAAGGTGGCAAATCCCTTGCCCCAAAGTCTGTGGGGACAGTGTCTCCCCCCCCCCCCCCCCCCCCCCCCCCCCCCCCCTTGAAATGGAATCCATGCATAATGATTTTCTTAGCTTGAAGGATACAAGCAAACAAGAAATTAAGTCTTTTTTAGTGAATAATATCAAAACATGTGGTATGTCGCTATCACACTAGAAATAAATAATGAACTATCACTTCAAAAATAAAAGCTCAAAAGTTAGATCTCATTATGTGAGAGACATCAATCACATCCTCCGTCATACAAAAAACTCAAGAGCCAAAGCAATGAAGCACATCTATCTTACCGTTATCTCATACAAAGTATTACATCGATTTAGGATGATCAATGATCAAGCATTACATCATCTTGATTCGTGTTACATATGATAGTGAGTACATATCAAAAAGTACAATCTAGATTCTAGAACATATGTGATGGCCCATATGGCATAAGTGATAGATCATTCAAGTGCCAAGGAGAATCCAATTGGGGAGTCTATGCTACACTAGTGGAGGTAGTAGCATGTGGTGCAACTTGAATCTTCTTTCGCTCAATGTAATGTGTATTTTGTGTCTCTTCTTCATGTTCTTCACCTTGCACTTTTTTGTCCTCCATTTCCCATTCTCTAAAAGGATATATAATGCGATGCATTGAGTTTTATGATGCATCCTAAAGATTGCAACGACAAAGACAAGGTCACCCGCGTGTTGCATACCAAGTTTGTTCCTCGTCTTAGAGGCTGCATGTCCATACACACTCCATGGTTGCTCAAGGCAACTCATGGTGCAAGCTTGGCTAAGTATGCATTGCAACTCTTGATCATCAAAGCCGAAATCTTTTCACCAAAGAGAAGCATTGACACATAACTTGTGTTCTCTTGCATCTGCACATGCAAATGGAGCGTCTTTCATAGTCCTACATTTTGAATAGCTGATCTCCAACAAGCATTTTGGATGCATTATTTGGGACAAGCTGCCCGATATGATCCTTCCATTAGCCATCTTTGGATCAACATAGCATTTCAAGTTTATCGTGACATTGTATTCAATTCACCATGATGTAGCTTGCTTGTTTCATAAGTCGTTTTGGCCTGTTTGTGAAGATGTCAATATAGATTTTATTTCATTTCCTCTGTGCTCCCTATATCCCCCCCTTCCCCCTCTTCTTTTCTCTTTTCGTCCTCTCTCTCTCTCTCTCTCTCTCTCTCGCATGCTTGCTCGCACACATGTGCGTGCACGCGTGCACGCACACACATACACACACAGGTGTCAGCACATTATAAAAGAAAGAAAATCCACTATGCATACTGATCATGGCATGTACATGACATTGGATGGTGAAAAATTTTCAGGTTAAGAGTCTGCTTGGATCAAGTGTGGATTGGCTTTATCATATTCTGCAAGCATTTAATCAAGGAGATTTGCCAAAATATCAAGAGCTTACTCATAGATACAGATCTGATCTCAGCGCTCAGCCTGCTCTCGTGGAGAATGAGAAAAAGCTTCTAGAAAAGATCAATATTCTTTGCTTAATGGAAATTATTTTCAGGTATAGCCACAGTAATTTCTAATCAGTACTTTTTTTCCTTCTAGGTAGGAGTATCTTGTCATGTACTTTGTTCAGGTTGGGATTACAGGTTGCATGCTTGATTTGTAGTACGATTGTTGCTAAGTTAAAATCTTTGGAGAGAAGGCTTTATTTCTTTTTAATTTTAACTTTTTCTCTCTTCTTTTTTGGTTACAGTCGTCCATCAGAGGATAGAACAATTCCACTGAGTGTTATAGCAGAGCGAACAAATTTGTCTGTGAAGGAAGTGGAATCTCTTCTCATGAAAAGTTTGTCTGTGAGTAAATTTGTTTCTATTCTGTAAAGGTTTTTGCAATACCACTGATGTTGATTACCTATTTCATTAAAATGTCAGTTTTGTGAGGCAGCTGTGAGTGTGCATGTAGGAGCTATAAAAGCCCTGCCGACAATGGTTTATGTTTCTTTGTATTCTTCTCTGTTCTTAAGCACATTGACAATGACGTTGAAGGAGAAATTAAGGGAAATCGAATGTTCATATCCATGCCTGCAAGAGGTGAAAATTACTTACAATTTAAGAACCTGTATGCCATTTTCAAGCCTGATACAATTCTCTTTGGGAGGGGCAAAGATTGCACCACATCATGATTATTATATTGTATGAAGAGCTACTTCACCTCCAGTAGTAAATCATAAACAGAATTCATGGATTTAACAAAGGTATAGGTTTTATGCAAAGATTTGGATCATGTTTGTAGGATGGGTCCGTCATAAAGGTAATGGTATAGCTGTGAGGTGGTCACATATGTGTGGATAACATCATGCTGAGCTTAGAACATATGAATATGTTAACTGATCCTTCATAAATAGACTGATGTAATGATTCTGATAATAGGTAGCTGTGTCCTTTGTAGGCATTTGCAAAAAGTGATGTAAAAACAAGTTGAAGGGGAACATGCATATGCACCCTCTTTTTGAATTGTAGAGTGGCCATTTTTGAGTGTCCACCGCTTGCAAAGACTTAAAGACCTCGAGGTTCTAGGATAAAGTTAAAATTTAAGAAGTCCCAACAAGCTAAGGAGCTTCCTTCTTGGTTGCAAACAAATAGGACAGGTATACACTTATTCTATAGGGATCATCTCATGTGTAATGGATGTGGGATAAATGATAATTGACAAAATCTAGGAGTTCTATGAGCTAACCAATTTGCAAATGAATCCCCAATGATTTGCACCCTTGGAGCTATCATGGGTGAGTTCTAACTTCTAAGGCAAAAAATTGTACAATCAGACATCATCCCCTTGGTTGGGGATAGTTTGATATGGCGGCTATTATTTTCCATCTTTCTTAGCTCTTAAGAAGGAAGAAAACTAGAATGAATAATGACAATAAGGTCTTTTGGCACCTTGGAAAAGTGTAAGATATGGAAACTTTGAAAGTGGTTTGATGTACTTTGTGTTATCCATAATGGACCCGGTTGTTTTTAGATTTTTGATGATTATCAATAGCTTTGAATGAGCCACCAATTGGCAAATGAATCCCCAACCGTTTCCACCCTTGGAGCCATAGTACAAAGTAGAGATTTAAATCGGGATTTAAATCATTTAAATCGTAGAGGTTTTTAAAAATAAAAATAAAAATCGAGGTTTTTATTCATCAAGAGATTTTTATTCTACCTATTCAACTCATATATACTCCAATATTGGACAGTAGTGAAAGTAGTGAAAAGTTTATATGACTTGGATGCTTGTTAGTTGTTGTACTTCAGTCATATGTGAGATGCCACCAAAGAGTTTTTGATAACATTGCAGTCATATAAACTCTATAATGTCATTCAGCTATTATAGGTTGGTACAGATTCATATTGGACAGGGACTTAATTTGATGCCAAAAAATGTACATACTTTAGTGAGTCAAATCTCTAATAGGCAAGAAAATAATATAGTTCTACCTAGAGAGCAAAGTGGTAATATATGATAGACTACTAGCAAGCATAAGTATCACAGTGATCAAGTTTTAATTTTGAAAAGAAATCTACCATATGAAACCTTATTTATTTATTTATTTTTTTAAAATTTTTTGAATAAAAATCGTTAAAAACGATTTAAATCGCGAATGCGATTTTTACAAATTTTCTATAATAAAAATCGTGCAATTTTTTTTACTATGCTTGGAGCTATCAGTGAGATCACAAACGTGATATCATCCTCCATCTCTGAGCATGGATGCCTTACATACATTCCAGAGTTGGGGGTCGATTGATATGGAGGATGTTATTTGTCATCTTTCATTGTCCTCTTGAAGGAAGAAAACAAGAAAAGAATATGTTTAATGGCTCTCAGCTACCTAGAAAGAAAATATGACGATAAGGCCATTTGACATCTTGGCAAAGTGTAAGATATTAGAACTTTGAAAGTACCTCTATATCCATGGTATTTGATTACTACCATGCATGGTGGAGCTCATGGTTATATACGTTTATTGTGATTGTCAATAACTTTGATTGTTATTTTCTTTTGGGTAAATTTGGGTCTTTTTGGGATTCAGTTAAATTTGTATATGGTGTATTGCATGCTTTTTGGGACATGCTTTTTTGATTGAGTAAAACAAGTGCATGTTTTCTTTTTCATTCTTGAAGAAGACTACTTGCGATAAGCGTTTTGCTTCAAAAAGCATTCTATGGAGTAGAAGTTGTGTAGTTAAAATTGTATTTCTCTAGAAGCAATAAACAACTTTAGTGCTTGTATTCAAAATATAGAAGCTCTTTTATTCAACCTTGTTGTTTAATAAAATCAAATCTTGAATGAAATTTGAAATAGCCCTTTTTGTTATATTTTCAGCTTGTCAATCAAGCCCCCTTTGTTCATGGACAACACTATTGTTGTTGATGAGGGGAGACCTCGCAATATTGTAGGATGGGATAGTTCTATTTGTACAACATCCACGATTAACGACATCCTTAGTGCTAATGGTGGTGCTCCATGATGAACATGGCACAAAATAAGCAATTTTTTGAATGGTTGGAGGTTGAGGTTTTGGAGATTAGGAACTTGCTTTTCACCAATCTCGAGTTTGGAAAAAAGGTATGTGCCTTCTCACATTGACTTTTACTTTCGTTGCAAGCAAGCTGATCCGTCTAATGAAGATATGAGCTTTGCTATGCTGAATAAATGCCTCGTGAAGTGTTAAAAAATTGTGGAATTCATAAAGCAAAGTCACTAGGTAGTGGGGAAAATGAATCGTTGAGAGCTATGAATTGTCTATCTTCAATCAAATGTTCTCATTCATATAAGGATTTGAGGGATGAGGATTATGACAATCTAGAATCATCATGGCTCTTAGTTTGAACATGGATACACTAAGCAATACTAGTAAGAATGTAACGGCTTATGGCATTGTTTAGATCATAGAACTTGGTAGGAAGAGTGTTTTATTATCACACTCAAGAAGGTACATTTGGAAAGGGACTTGTAGTGAAAACAATTGGGTGGATGTTTTACTATTATTTCCTTCCCTTCTTCCAGAAGGGGAACATCTATATGCTTGGATGATTTTTTTTTGGTTTGATTGTACATGTGAGGGCCACTTTCAATGTTTGAATGCCAAACATGAAGTCACCATGCTTTGTCGGTTACTCATTATGTAATGGCATTCGAGCTCATTGTTTATAAAGACATTGCTTTTTTTGATAAGGAGAACTTGCTAGGTTTCCATCTATCCCATCAATAACTTCACGCATTCTATGTAGTGTTGATGCTATTAATGGCATAAGACCCTTAAGATCTAGGTCAGCTAGGATATTCTCTAAGCCACCATGACCATATGGATCGACTTACCTTTAGGATAATGTTCTCTTACTGCAAAAAGAGGTTCTATCCTCTCTAAGGACTCAAAGTTGGGTAGCATGATGCACTATAGTTCTATCCTCTCTCTCAAGTCTCAAACTGAAGCAAGAGTGAGCACAATGCTCTTGAGTTTCTCTTGAATCTCAAACTTCAAAATCTAGTGCTTTTGCACATTGAGGGCTGAGGCTTGAGCTCAAAGAGTCCTCTCAATTTGAAACCTCAATGCATGGGCTGAATTTCAATATAAGGTTATCTTTGCAGGCAATTCAAAAAAACAAAACTGTTTGATGTCCACATTTAAAAAAATGGAAAAAAACTTGTATAAAAATCATGGCATAGATTTAAATCACATACAATTTTTAGAGAGTTTATTTTGGAGGATGAATTATTTTCCACTATTCTTTGGGTTACAATGGCATGTCTAATGAGAATCTCCAATGCTTATGATATGATCCTTAGTTGCTTGCATTATCATATATAGATGAACGTGGGGTTTGATAGTCAACCATCATTTTGGATTCCAATTTCACATTAAAAAGCCAATATAAAAAAGTATCTAGAGCTATTTCAAAGAGCTTTAATAGTTAACAAATATAGAAAGGGGGAAGTGCAAGAGTACAATGTATATGGAGGAGGAACCTAGGGGGACTTATACCCGAACATTTCATTTAGTAGTACCTTCATGTAGTTGGAGGTTCGGCCATCTTTTGGGCAATCATCCTGATTCGATTTCAAATGTGGTTGGAATGGAATGGCACGGATACAACATCATGGCTATGTACTCCCCTAAACTAACGTATCTATGTTTAATTGCTTACCTGGTCTTATTTCACATATGCAATGGTGATTCCTTTGATGGAGTTTGTTTCAAGCTTATTGCACAGCTCACATTTAATGTGTATGTATGTATCACAACCAAAGATGTATAGATGGCCATATGAGACAGGTTTGCTGGACCAACCCTCTGCAAGGATGCTGTCTTTGAACAATGTATATGCTGATCTATTGCAAACATGTAACACAATGTTGATTGCCTCTTTGCAAAGTCCTCGAGGGGGTTTGTAGTGGTTCACATGCATCTAAGCCCTTCACTCAAGGTCCTATTGGGTCTTTAAGCAGTCATTGAAAGAGAGACTATGAAGGGCTATGAGTTCACTCTTTATTTCATTCAACTCACTAAATGTTTTAAATTCAGCACTCCACCCCTATTTTCTTTGCATAAACATTTTTGGCTTTCACCTATTTGGGTGGTTGAAAATGCTTCTTAAATTTTAAATTCAGCAAAAGGCATTATCTATTCTTTTTTTACAACTAAACCCAGGTTTTCCTAGAGCCACAAGAACAATAAGAACTTCTCACTTGCATATTAATATTCATTAGAAGAGCAGAATATGGTAAGTGCACTCTAGATCATACATACACAATGATTAAAAGAAGATGTGTGACCTTTTAGACTGCCTACGTTGAGTTTCTAAGCTCTTATCTCGAAAAAGGGCTAGCTTGCCATTATACATCACTTAAAAAAAGATGTGTGACCTTTTAGATTGCCAATTTTGAGTTTCTAAACTCTTATTTTGAAAAAAGGCTATCTTGCCAACTTTAGATTGCAACACCATACTTGTTTCACCATGAGCTTAAGGCATAGAAGCCAACTATGTTCCTGAAATCACCTGTGAAATTATCAGAAGGCCAATATGTTGGACTCTGAATTCTTGTGTAATATTATGCCATAGCCATATCAACAATTTTCAAAAGATGTTCATGATCTATCAAGTTCAATATCAAAACTTTCCCTTTGCGATCATGAAAATTGGATGCGAGACATTGCCATCCCATGTAGAGGTCAGTGAAGCTAATCCCATTGCTCTATCCACAGAAATAATATATTCTCTCTTGATAATCTAAAATATTAACATTCTAAAGACCCTTCAGTTTGATAAATGAATTCTTATACATGTTCCATAGTGCTTCCATCCATTTCAACAAACCGCAAGATGGATCAGAAAAGATGCAATGCATGTACAACAACATTCAAATCAATAGAAAAAGCAGCATCGATGCATGTAGATTGTGAAATTTGTCTAGACATTGATGAGCCCATCTCAAGGAAGCAACTTTATTTATGTGAGATCCTATCTAATCATAGGCGATCTGTCTATCATCAGTCACATGTAGGCGAATTTGGTTTTTTTGATTTTTTGGAACCTCCTCATCACTAGGCAGACAACTTTGACCTCTCGGTTAACGATAGGATCACTTTTTATCATGTTTTATAAATAGAATGAACTGATGAAAGCATGTATGCATGCATGCATGTTCACAGCGTGTATGCATGCATGTTCACAGCGTGTATGCATGCATGCTCACATGCGTGTATGCATGCATGCATGCTCACATGCGTGTATGCATGCATGCTCACATGCGTGTATGCATGCATGCTCACATGCGTGTATGCACGCATGCATACATGTTCAAGTGTGTGAATGTGTGCATGTTTGTGTATGCATGTGCACTCATGCATGTGTGTGTGTGTGCACATGCGCACATGTTTGTGTATGCATGTGAATATATATAAATATATTTAAATGATGAATTATTCCTTGTTCGAACTAGGCATTGAAAAGACTTTTGTTCAAATTGGATTTCTAGTCTGCATTTATTTTATCATCTGCAAATTTTATGTAGATGTTATAAATTTACTCCCAAGATTTTACTTCGATGGGTAGAACTGTTTGATATGATATTTTTTCTTTTTCAGGTACATCTGATTGAAGGAATTATCGACCAAGTTGATGAGACTGTGCATGTATCTTGGGTTCAGCCAAGAGTTTTGGGCATTCCTCAAATTAAAGCATTGAAAGACAGGCTAGATGGTTGGTTGCAAAAGGTTCACACAACCTTGCTAGCTGTGGAAGCAGAGACTCCAGAATTAGTAGCAGCATGAGTCTAACAGTTGCAAGCTTTCATTAACTTGTTTCCCATGTCAGAATGGCATGGAAGTTAATGAATCTGTCCCACAGAATTTCCAATTCCGAAACATCAGTTGTAATTGCAAAGGAAAAATTTTGTCTTCCATCCTCACTGATGAGAGCATAAAACCCTTGTCCGTCTGGAGGGGTCATAGCTTCAAGAGCGTGAAACATCATATGGTAGTCTTACCTTTAGTAAGGATGCTTGGTTATTCAAAGATGTTGCTTGTGACATTGTACCACTATATGATACTTGTGCACATGTGCATGCTTGTTGCATATCAATATTTATTTTCATTAGCATGGGATTGGACTGGTGCCCTAGAGTTGATTGTTTGTATGAAGCCTGTCCCTGCAAAACATAAAAACCCAAAACACACATACATCCACAAGCGCTTTCACTTGGCTGTCTTTGAATGTTTGATGTGGTTTGACAAATTACTTAGCTAATAGCATTTGGACACTAAAGGAATTGCTCAGTGTGATGCTTCGGATCTCCCCTAGTAGTGATAGTTCATTAATGTGGAAGGGATTGATTTCTTAATTATTCCGCTTGGATTTAGAATTAAAAAAAATGTTTGTATCAGTTATTCAAGTGTTTTGTTCCTGTACTTCAGGCATGGTAGTGCTGACAAAACAGGACCGTATATTGTGGGCTTCACGATTATAATTATGTTAAAGATGTGTCAGCCAGCTCAAATATAAGATTTACGTTATCTATGTCAAGTGCCCTTGGATTGATTGTGAGACAATTGTCAGTGTGGAACCCTAAACCATTTTGTTTGTGGGTTTCAAACTTTGGAAAATATCCAAGATCAACATGGTAGTTTGTGTTATCTTTACTACAGCAATTTAATACCTTTATCCTAGTATTTCAGGTGTATTATAATCTGTCCTCTTATTCTTGTGTGTATGCATTCAAATTAGAAAGTATCTGACGTAAGTATTGACTATTTAATCTGTGTTTTGCACTATCCCTGTATGCTTTAACGATTGAAGATGATGAAGACATAAGGTCATAACAACTTTAGCAGCTCTCAGAGCTGAGTAGTAGTAATAAATGATCAAACCTCAATTCATGAGTTTGCTTGCCATTATTTGGTTATGAGGTATGAATGGTTCAGCTGGACGATAGATCTCTATACTATGAGATTTTGTCGTTTTTCTTGCCAGGAACAATCGATCAATGGAACCTGTTATCTTGAAACATATGGGTATGATTTCTGCATTGGGGCATTATTGCACAGAGCATTCCAGCTGTTGATGTGGCTATTGAGATTTAGATGCATCTCACAAAAGAAGCTGGCCAACTCGTGTAAACCACGAATCTGTGGTGCTGCAAGAGTGCACACAATACAAACATCGTGATGGCAAAGCAATTTGAACACTCTTTTGAAATGCAGAAAAGAACTCCTATGTAGACAAACATGGTGATCGCAAAGCAATTCGAACACTGTTTCTACATCTATTAGAGGGCCGAACTCGATCTATGAGACAAATCAATGTACATGGGTGTTGCCTTCTGTGAATCGGGAAAGACAAATGCTGAAAAAAACTGTTAAAGCTGATATCAATCTCTGTAGTATGTGTGTGGAGATGCCATGAAAGTGGGGGGTGTATGGAGCGCTATATCTATGATAGTCTATATGCAAAAGGGCAGTACAAGCATGAGAATGCATCTGAGTGGGGGGAGAGAGAGAGAGAGAGAGAGAGAGAGAGAGAGAGAGAGAGAGAGAGAGAGAGAGAGAGAGAGAGAGAAAAGAAAGAAAGAAAGAAAGTCATATTAACCTCTTCTGGAGGCCAAACTTGGCCTATGAGACAAAAACCATGTACAAGTGTAGTAACCCTGTGTAGAAGATAAAATGAAATAAAAAAGTATATCGCTACACAAAGCTATATAGGGTTGGAAAAGGCTGGGGAGACGTGGCTCTGACTCTGCAGATAGTGGCCACCTAATACATGGGGGATCCCAAAATGTGAGTAAAACGCCCTAGCTACTGGTGATGGGTGGAGGTGGGTGTAGCATGTGGTACATCGGTGGTGGTCTGAGTGCCTCCTGAAGGAAGACAACCCAGGGGGTGGTGGTACGCCTATGCTCCATCATGTGGTCGTATGCAATCCTGATGCGTGAGATATCCTCCTGATATAGTCGTGGTCGACGATATCCGCCCATGCGTGGTCGGCGCCGTGCTCTTTGTGCTGCTGCCTGGTGGAGCGTGAGCCCTATATATGGACCTCTCTGATGTAGCTCAACTCGCTAAAAGAATTGGATAATGGTCTGCTGGGTACTCACCCGTGGCTGATGTATGGGCTGTAGTGACCGCTCTCGCCTCTCGTATGCTGCTGTGAGAAAGCATCCCAAGCGTCTCTGGTCTCCCATAGTCATGCACAGCTGGAATGACTCCTCGATCTGGAACTGTGCTCGTAGGTCTAAGTATGCTGGGCATCTGATAACAAAATGCTCCTCACTCTCTACCTCTGTCTGGCATACTGGGCACCACCTCTCCTCACGGGGGACTCCCATGGACCGACCCCTCTCAATCTCGAGCTGATGTGATGAAACCCGGAGCTGCCCAATGACGACTCGTAGGTGGTGGGGAAGGTAGATCTGCATGTATCTCGGAATCTCGATGAAGCCCGTGCCCGATATATGTAGAAAATGCTCGCGGTAGTAGAGCATTTTCGGTGGCAATGTACCCCGAGGGCTCATCCATGTCCTCTGTATGTATGTATGCCATATCTCCTGACGAATGATCCTATTTCTCTCTTGATGAGAGAGCGAGTAGGTGGGTGCATGAGAGTAGTCGTACTGTAGTGGTGGTAGCCTGTCTATGTCAAAGCCATGGTGGGCAAGCCAGTCTCGTGTCTGTGCATACCATGAGGAGGTGTCGCCTGCTAATGCCATATCACGTGTGTGTGAGAGAGAGAGAGAGAGAGAGAGAGAGAGAGAGAGAGAGAGAGAGAGAGAGAGAGAGAGAGAGAGAGAATTCAACCTTATTGGAAGCTTGAGTGCAAGGAGTGCACAAGGGCAAGCTAGTAGACACGATGGACTGGTGTTAAGGTTGACTGCACAAGTAATTGTGGTATTTTGTTCTAATTGTGTGTACTTTGTCCTAAAAGGGTTGCTCACAGAGAACAAGACACACACACTTAGAGCAAGACACACACACACACACACTTAGACAGTGTGCAGAGAGAAAGTGTACAGAGAGAGAGAGAGAGAGAGAGAGAGAGAGAGAGAGAGAGAGAGAGAGAGAGAGAGAGAGATTAACGTCTTCCGAAGGCCAAACTTGGCCTGCGAGACAAAACCATGTACAACTGTAGTAACCCTTGTGTAGAAATAAAACGAAATAATACTCGCTACACAAAACTGTGTAGGCTAAGAAAGGTTGCAAACAACCACATGATAGTGTACTGGGTGATGGAGAGGTGGTGGGGATAATGTAGTGGTGCGTGGGGAGATGTGGCTCTAACTCTGCAGATAATGGCCACTTAATACATGGGGGGGCCCCATGACGGGAGTGAATATGTATATCCTAACGATAAATAATGGATGGAGGTGGGTGGAGTATGTGGTATATCGGTGGCGATCTGAGTGCCTCCTCTAGGAAAGTTACCCAGGTGGTGGTGGTGTGCCTGTGCTCCATCATGTGGGCATGGGCTATCATGGTGTGAGATATCCTCTTGCTATTGTCGTGATTGTCCGTATCCAGCCCTACGTGGTCAACATCGCACTCTTTGTGTCGTTGCTTGCTAGAGAGTGAGCCCTATGCCTCTGAAAGGTGGGCCCATCTGATGTAGCCCATCTTGTTGAAAGAATTGAGTAACAGTCTTCCGGGTACTCACCCATGTTTGATGCCTGGGTTGTAGCGACTGCCGTCGTGAGGAATATCCAACATCCGCTGGTCTCTAGTGGTCATGCACAATTGTAGTGTCTCTTCTATGTGGAATTGTGCTCTTAGATTTGAGTATGCTCGTCATCTGTTAACAAAGTGCTTCTCACTCTCTATCTCCGTATGGCATACTGGGCACCACCTCTCCTCTCTAAGCACTCCCTCGGTTTGACCACTCTCAATCTCGAGTTGATGTGATGAAACTCGAAGTTTCCCAATGATGACTCAGCGGTGGTGGTGTAGGTATGTCTATATGTATCGTGGAGTCTCAATGAAGCCTTGATATGAGATATGTGAAATATGCTCGTGGTAGTGGAGCATTTTCGGTGGCAATGTATCGCTAGGGTTAATCCATGTCCTCTGTATGTATGTATGCCATATCTGTTGTCGAATGACCCTATTCCTCTCTTGATGGGAGAGCAAATGGGTGGGGGCCTCTAAGTTGTAATGCAATGGTGGTAGTTTGTCTATGTCAAACCCATGATGGGCCACCAAGTCTTGTGTCTGTGCCATGAGGAGGTGTCTCCTGCTAATGCCATGTCGCATGACACCTGGAAAGCTCGATAAGTGATGCGCTTTGTGTCCATGCTGTGGATCCTGTGTAATAGGCATATTGTCTGGAATGATGCCTCCACTAGCATCGGTAGTGTAGCGAGCTTTGCTCTAATGATATCATGTGGTATCGAAGGTTTGCTGCGGATGAGAGTGGCAATCATGAGAATCTGTGGCCTCTCCAATGCTGTCCATGCTAATGTAGCTAATCTCGGCCCCCATATGGTTGCGCCATACATGAGTGCTGGTGTAACCAAAGTGTCAAAAGAGCCACCCCTTTGTGTAGAAGTGTGCATGGTGGCACTATCTCTCCATCAAGGCTAGTGTTGCATATCCATGTGTGATGCGATCTCGGGCTGCCTGAGACAGAGAGAAAACCCCAGAGGATGTTGTGAATGTCATTGCGAGATAGGCATGATCCGACTACCTCAATCGGTCCGCCGGTTGCTGTGAAAGAATTGTGTCTCCTCACATATGCTGATGTATGAAAAATCATAACCTTGGTTTTACCAAGGTTCAAAGATAGCCCTGTATGTATGTAGAAGTTGTCTAGGCCGTGTAGGTGGTGCTGTAGACCTCTTGCATACTCTGAAACCACCACAATATCATCAACATATAAAAGAATATGAATAGTGGTCCATCGTACCTCAACATCCTCCCCTCCCTATTGTCGTATGACGTCCACTATCTCATCAATGTATAGACCAAAGAGGGTCGGTGAAAGAGGGCACCCTTGCTTCACCCTGATGGTGCTAGCAAGTGAGTGGGATAAGCCACTTGGACATCTGACTCTACCAGATCCTCTCTCATATAAGGCGCAGATCCCCCATATCATCTCATCTCATTTGGAGCTCTGATATCGAGTAGGCGTCTGAAGAGTTGCTTCCTAGGAACTATGTCGAAGGTTTGCGGAAGTCCACAAAGCAGCAGTATAATCTCCTCTTCCTCACTCTTGCCTGGTGGACCAGACATCTCGAAGTGAAGATTTGGTCAATGGTAGAGTAATCTCGTTTGAAACTTGTTTGTCTTGGAGCCCTTATACCCTTCCTCTCGCCGAGAGTGCTCAACTCTGTCTCTAGAATTGCCCCATATAATTCGGCCAATATGCGGCCAATCATGATCATCCGATATATAGTTGGATCCATAACATCGCATGACTTATGAATGGGTGCTATGGTGTGCTCAGTCCATGAGTCAGGGAACCCTTCAACAAATGCATGGTTGAAGAGGTGGGCAATGAGCGATGCTAGAGTCGTGCATCTGTAGATGAGGTGTTCTGCCTGTAAATTGAATTGGTCATGGGCTTTGCCATGCTATAAATGGAAAATAGCACAACTCACCATAGTAGGTTTGAAGAAGTAAGAGGTAGTGGGGCATGAGCTCTACGGCTTGGGAATGGGGGGCTAGTCTGGGATCTAGTATAGGCTCTTTGCATAGCTATGCCAAATGCTCGGGTCTCGAACCCCTCAGATGTCGCCACACCACTACACTTTCCCGACTCATGAGCAAATGGTAGATATCCCAGTACTGTCTCTCCTCCCATTCCCGCCACTTATGGCGAGTAAGGCTTTGCATGTGATGCTATGCTTGTCTGTATGTAATATCCCCTCTAAGCTCTAAAATCCGTAGATGCTTCCTTACTTCCTGACAATCTGCATCATACCAACGATTCTGGGGCATGGATCCTAGGCGTGGAGGATGTGTATGTGTGCGACGTGGAAAGCTGTGTATAGATGAGTCATTAAGGTTGATGGTGATCTGATGTAAGTGTGTCCAAAGGTGAGAATGGATTGAGGGAGAGGAGCATGGTATGTAAGTGGTGTGTGTAAACGTGTGAGAGCTCGAGTGTTAAATGTATCGTGGTGTTTGGCTCAATGAGTGAGGGAGGGTCTAATGGGAGAGGAGATGAGAGTGTGAATGTGATAAACGTATGGTCAGCCCCAAGTGGGCATCGTCCAATACTAAAGGAGGGGATAAGTGAAGCTCTAGAGATGGTGCCTGTCATGAGTGTCAAGGATCTCTTTCAGTCGGTCTCGCCATGTCAAAAGTGCTCCATTGCAATTCCACACTGCTCCTTTGAGTGGTGAGTCCTGGTATGGTGTTGCCCTCATAGGCTACCTATTTCTATTTGATAGGGCATCCGTCGATGAAGACTTTAGCGTCTCGATAGAAATCTTTCTTTCCCTCTTGTCAGGCATGGATAATCTGTGGCATACATGCTCAACGGTGCTTTATCTTCATCCTCATGAGATCCTCTTCCATATATAAAGTTCCTCTGGGTATTCTGTGTAGTACTAGTCATCGTCGAAAGAAGGCAATATGTGTATCGTCAGAGCTCATACGAAGGATGAGTGCTCCTGGTCGGGCCTTGAGATCTTCAAGTGAACAATTTCTTGTTGAAGGCTGCGGGTTTCAGCCTTCCATTTGTCTTGTTCCTCTTTGATGTCTTTGATTTGAGCTTCCAAGACTTTAATCTTCTAAAAGGCTCTTCTCATTTTTTTTTCCTCTTTTTTTCCTTCTTTGATCTAAAAGCTTACAGGCTTTAGGGTTCCCTCATGAATGCTTAATGTAAAAATGTAAATTAGAGCTTGGATGTCGGTTCAAAACGCTAAAATTGATGGATTAGGGTTAGCGACTTGTTGCTGTACCCATCGATTAGTGTGCTATGTTGCTGATCTCATGAGGTAGGGATTGTGAAACTCTAAATCAGAGGGCTTCTGCAAATAGGGCCCAGATGGTAGAAATATGACGAGCTAGGACTATGGCGACTGGTCTATGGAAGAGGTCGATGAGGGCCTGTAGCGGCACACGATGGGATAGGGTTAGATGAGGACGGATGGATAGAGAGAAGGCCGTTGGGGCCTCAATTCAATAGGTTTAGTGTTTGAGCAAAAGTCATCGACAGGATTGTGGTGATGAGTCTGTGTATAGAGAGAGAGAGAGAGAGAGAGAGAGAGAGAGAGAGAGAGAGAGAGAGAGAGAGAGAGAGAGAGAGAGAGAGAGAGAGAGAGAGAGAGAGAGAGAGAGAGAGAGAGAGAGAGAGAGAGAGAGAGAGAGAGAGAGAGAGAGAGAGAGAGAGAGAGAGAGAGAGAGAGAGAGAGAGAGAGAGAGGTAGGTAACAAAGTATTGCAGAGTGCATAGAGAGGAACTAAAGTATGACATAGTATCAGGAAGTGTTGCAGATCGACAATAGCAGTGATCAAGAATTCAACCTTATTGGAAGCTTGAGTGCAAGGAGTGCACAAGGGCAAGCTATTGGACAAGGTGAAGCACCGGTGCAAAGGTTGAATCCACAAGTAATTGTGGTATTTTGTACTTGTGTACTTCTTTGTCCTAAAAGGGTAATGCACAGAGAACATTTTGTCTTATTCTAAACAAATCTATTCTAATTTTTTATCCTAATCAAGACATAGAGGCTTTTGGTGCAACTTGTCTTTTTTCTTCTTCTCTACTTTTCTCCTACAAACACTCAAGCCCATTGCAACCAAAGAATCCCCCTTGCAATTAAAGAGTCCCCCAACAAAATTTGGCACACTTGGTAGGACAAGGCAACTTGAGCATAGGAGGACCACAATTACAAAGTGAAGAAGAAGTACTAAGGTGTCAAGAGTGTAATTGAAGAGGTAATTTTTCTTTTTCCTTGGAATTCAGCTTAAGATTATGGAATAAGATGTGGAGCTCATGTATGCAACTCGATCACAAAAATTAGGAGTTTCTTTCAAACCACAAGAAAGAAAGTTGCTCGCAGGTCAGTGAATCATCTTTTATCCACATCATCATTAGTAAGAAACATGTAGCTCAAGTAGACTTGAAATTTTCCTTTTTTTGATTGAATATCGGATTTCCTTCCTTTAGAGAATTAGCACATGAAGATCCTTATGAGCATGTTAGTTGATTTTTAGCCCTATGCAAAACAAGGGGGTTAATGGGAAGGGAAGATGCTTTTCTAATCCCTTTTTTAGTAACATTGGAAGGCTTAGTAGATAAATGGTTTAGTCATTTTTTTGATAATCATTTTGCAACTTGGGGCTTAATGAAGGATGCCTTTAAAGCGAAGTTCCAACAATGAAATACAACAGAAAACATCATTGAATAATTAGAGAACTTATGACTAAGTGTTGGAGAGACATTTCTTGAATTTGTTACTATAGCCAAAACACTAATCGATTAACTACCAAATCCTCCCCATGATTTTTTTGTCAAAAGTGGCTTGCTAAACCACTTCCAATATCCACCCAATGCAAGATTAAGGAATTGGTGCTCCTTAGAACAACAATTAAAGAGTTCATTAGGACAACACCAATATGAAACTGGCTCTTCTAGCCTGCCATACCCCATGGAACTTGAAGACCCAGTAACACAATTGAAGAAGGATCTCGAGAACTTAAGAAGAAACAAGACCCACAAAAAAGAAGAAAGTGTAGTGACACAATTAAGGCGTGAATTTGAATCCTTAAAGCTACAAAAGGAAGAAGAGGCCTAGACAAAAGAATTGGCACA
This sequence comes from Ceratopteris richardii, assembly GCA_020310875.1. NCBI lineage: Eukaryota > Viridiplantae > Streptophyta > Polypodiopsida > Polypodiales > Pteridaceae > Ceratopteris > Ceratopteris richardii. The sequence continues at coordinate 98,030,284 of CM035434.1, forward strand.
ACTTTGAGAAGAGTTACGTGAACTTTGTGCAGGAATTGGAATCGAAAGTGGATTATGGTGCACCATGTGTAACAAACAGGGCCATGTGGTAAGTGACTTTTAAGTGTGACTTGCCAATAATGTAGGAAGCCTGACCATGGAGCCCAAGAGTGTCACTCAAGAGGGATTCTTGCAAAAGCATACTGGTGACAAGGAGTTCAACCACCACCAAATGTAGTGGCTGTTGCACCAAGTCAAGGTAATGCCCACAACCCACGTCCTCATGGTAATTTTAAAAATGGGCCTATAAGACCAATCATTTGTTTTAGGTGTGGGCAGTGTAGGCATTATCATAGAAAATGTCCTCTACTGTAGAATTCTCCCCCTTGTAGAAATTGTTTAGAAGCTAGAGACAACTATACCATTTGTTGCCCAAAGAACAAGGCATCCACATCAAGGCCTTATATTTAGATGATTTGTGAGTAAGGAAGGAGTTGCAAAAGAAACCGTTATGCCATCATCATCTACTAGGGTGGTACATCTAGAAGAAATCGAATCTTTTGTTATGTAGACAAGGAACAAAGGGAAATCCCCTCAGGAATAAACATGCTAAGAGATGGATTGACCAAAGAAAAGGGGACACTTGATGACAGGCCTACTCCAACTGAAGATACCCAATCAAAAGAAACGCTTATAAGAACAACTGAATACATTAGAGAGACATCCAAAAAGGCCCAAAAGAAGCTTGAGAATTTGCACATGGCCCATGCTCCTATGGAATCAAAGGCTTTAAGTCTATTTAAATCCATTAAAAAGGAGGTCAGTATATTTGATTTATTAAAAATGGATGCCAGATTTAGGTTATAAGTTTTAGAGATCATTGATGAAGCCTCCACATCCACTTTGATTGTAAAGGCTAATGCTATGAGTGAAGGTAAAGTTGTAGGGAAAATAATACAAGAATATCAAGTTATTACAAGAAGTCCCATAACCCGGGATTGATAGGTATGGATAATTGGACTAGACGGAATATAAGAGATCCCACAACTGGAAACGTAGGTATGAAGCAAAATATTTGGGATAGAAGGACTCCCTTGAGGGAGGTGAACTAGATACACGAAATAATTGGATATGATCTTGTGCTACGAGATTACAACAGCACAACACATGATATCCAAGATACTAGACTAGACAAGACTAGAACAAAGAATAGGACTAGAACTCAAACTAGAACTTGGAAAGTAGTTACTTGTAGATTGCGACTCCTTGAGCTTCCAAGACTGCCATTGGAAAGATTGAGGATAAGAAAGGCCAAGCCCTTCTTATATAGGTGTCCAAAAGTGGTTTGTAATGGCGGTTATAAATCGATGATATCATCAATAATATTATCAACTAGAAACACAACCTCTAGGTATTAGAATCAAGCAAATAGACAATCAATCTTAGGGTTTTGGCATGTTTTGGATGCGATGGAAGCGCTACTTTATCCAAATTTTGAATCAAACATGAGATATATAAATTGACATTGAATCTAAGGCTCATGATGGTTTTCTTTGTGTCTATAATATCACCTCCCCCTCAAGCAATGAGTTCCATGAGGAGCAGTTGTTTGATTATGAGATCTTTTAGGGCTTGAATCTTCATAGGTCGTTTTCTTTGTAGAGTTCTTGATATGTGGTGTTGAAACAAGATGATGATGGATATCCATGATGATATTGGAAAGGGTTTGTAGTATATATAGGTATAGAATCAAGGACATGATTCTTGTGATGGATTGTATTGCTCTTTTGACTTTGATGATGATCCTTTTGATGTGGGATGGTGATTGAGTCTTGAACCCAACTTTTTTCTTCTTCATAGGACATTTGAATACCATGTGTTCATGGTCTCCACAATAAAATCATAATTCATTATCCTTTCGATGTTTTCTTTGCTTTGGTGTAAGTTGCATGACCTTGATGTTATCAAGTTGCATGGGTTCTTCACAAGATAAATCCTTTGAACTTCTAGTGGTAGATTATGCTATTTCTAAGATCTTTAATGGAGATATATGAGTAAGCATACCTTCTTGATTGAACGTGAACTTCTTCTTGTGCTTTGACTTTTGGTTATCTTCATAATATGTATGCTCCATATTATTTGTAATGATTTGCTGATATTCAAAGATTGTTAATTCCTATTCATGATGAAGGGTGTCTTGATTACTCAATGTTGCTAGATCTTGGACTTCGATTCCTTTGAACAAATGATTCTCACATTGAATTGCCTGACTGGTGATGTCCACTAAGATATATGCTTGAGGCATGGATAGCAAGAGATAATTCACTTCAGTTTTAGGCCACTTCAGAACTATGGTTAAGACCACTTTGAATCTGATTAACTATGTAGTCTTCTTGATATATCAATCCATGAAATAATATCTTGATATTTAAGGCATATCTTGAAACTGATCAATCACCTTGTTGTAGCAATCATTTTAGATCTTGTACTTGTCCTATCAAATCCTTTATAGTAGCTTGAATCCCCTTACATATGGAATCCATGATGCCTGGTCCTAAATAGAATGTAGTCTTGCCAAAATGCCAGGGGAGCACTAGATTTTACCATATGAATCGATTGGATAAGATTTGGAACTATTCTTTGGATTACAAGATGATCCACACATAAGAAATAATACAAGAATATCGAGCTATTAAAAAAAGTCCCACAACTTGGGACTAATAGGTATAGATAACCAGACTAGATAGAATACAATAGATCCCACAACTCGGGACCATAGGTATGCAACAAGAAAAATCTGGGATACATAAACTCCCTTGAGGGAGAGGAACTAGATAGAAGAAATAACTAGACATGATCTCATACAACAAGATTACAACACGACAAGACAGGATGTCCAAGATACTGGACTAAACAAGACTAGAATAAAGAACAAGACTAGAACTTGGGATGTACTTACTTGGAGATTGTGACTACTTGAGCTCCCAAGATTGGCCTTGATAAGACTTAGGATAAGAGTGGCCAAGACCTTCTTATATAGGTGCTCAAAGGTAGTTTATCAGGGGTGGTTACCAATTGATGATATCATGGATGATATCATCAAGTTGAAACAACACCTTGGGTGTTAGAATAAGGCAAATAGATAGTCAATCTTAAGGTTTTGGCATATTGTGGATGTGATGGAAGCACTAGTTTCATGAGATATAGGAATTCATATGGAATCTAAGGTTCATGATGGTTTTCTTTGTGTCCATGACACTAAGACTATGTGGGATAAAGTGATGGAAGATCCCAAAGATGAACAAGGTCCTCTAGATGCATTGATGGATAGGAACCATGTCAAAGAAATTCATCTAGGCAAAAAGGATAATTCTCATCCTATACTAGTTATCACATGGTTATAGAACTTTCTTGGGATTATTTCAAAAGTAACTTCTTTTATGAAAATTTACAAAGATGGATCTGCATGGCATTACAAGGATTTGGAAGGAGTACCTACAAGTTTTGAGGAACACAGGATTCCACTGATTGAAGAGGCCAAACCATCAAGGGGAGAAAGCTATAGGTTGAATCCAAAGTATGCTGAAGCTATCTACCAAGAGATCCAAAAATTGGAGGATGGTGGAATTATTATTCCAGTGGAGCATTTAGAGTGGCTTTCTCCCATGGTCATTATGCCTAAAAGGAATACAAATAAAATCAAGATGTATGGATTTCAAAACACTTAACAAGGTAACGATTCTGGATGGGTTGTCTATGCCCTTTGCAAAACAGGTTATAAAATAAGTGGCTAGACATATACTCTATATCTTCATGGATGGATTTAGTGGGCATAACCAAATATCCATCCATCTTGAAGATTGGGAAAAGATAGCCTTCATCACGCCATGGGAGAGATATGTAACTCTTTGGATTTTCATGGATGAATTTTCCTCCTCCTTAGGTACTTGCATTAGTACCCCTATGGAGTGCTTGCATGATCATTTGATCTAACTACAATAGGTCTTCAATAGATGAAGGGAAAGAAAGTTGAAGTTGAATCCTAATAAGTGTCACTTTCTAGTGACATAAGGTTTCCTCCTTGGACATATGTCTGCCAAAGGTATGGCCTCTGAAACAGATAAAATCATAGCCCTACTAAAGCTATCGAAGCCTAGAATACCAAAAAAATACAAATTCTTTTGGATCATATTGTTTACCATAGGAGATTCATTAAGATATATGCAAACATAGCTATGGCTAGGATTATAGGTAAGGAATTCCCATTCAAGTGGGATAATGAAGAGGACATGGATTATCAAGCATTGAGATCCAAGCTGGTGGTCACATCAATCCTTGTCACACTTGATTGATCTAAATTACCCATGAAGATGTTAGTGCCTGCAATGAGGGCAATTCTCACAAAACATAATGAGGAGTATAAATTGTAGATACCCATTTAATATGCAAGTAGAATTTTGGCTAAGGTTGAGAAGAGCTATAGTACTATAGAGAGGGAAGCCTTGGCATTGGTTTTTGCTATCCAAAAGTTCAGCCATTACCTGCTAGGGATTAAATTCTTCATAATTATTGATCACCAACTATTAAGGTATGTATTAAACAAGCCACTAACAATAGGTAAAGTGTGGAGGTGGGTTCTATTGTTTCAAGAGTTTGATTTCACTGTAGTGCATAGTCCAAGCAAGGAAAATGTTATGGTCAATAATCTATCTTTTGTTAGCCTAAAGAACTAGGCCATTGGAATCGAGGAAGAACTCCCTGATGCTGAGCTATTCACAATTAAAGCACAAGGGTGGTATGATGATATTAAAGATTTTATCAAGATTGGTAAGTATCCAGATAAAGCCGATTCTATGCAGAGGAAGAGATTATTAATAAAGAGAAGGCCTTTTACATTATCAAGGGCAAACTATAGAGATATGGTAAGGACAATTTACTTAGGAAGTGGATGGAAGAAGAAGAGGAGAGGCACATTATTGAAACAACACATGGACCAGATGGTGGTTACCTTCTTGACCATATTATGAGTCATAGAATCCTAGATGTTGGTTTATGGTGGCCAATATTATTTAGAGATGCATAGAAAGGACTCAAGCATGTGATGCCTGCCAGAGATGTGGTCCAAAACCCACAAAATAGAGATAACATTCCTTGGTTATCTCCATAGAATGGAAACCATTTAAGAAGTGGGGTTAGATTTTATAAGCCCTATCTATCCTGTACCCTTTTCAAGATAGGATAAGTATTTGTTGGTTGCCACTGACTATGCAACAATGTGGGCTGAAACTATTGCTTCTCTAGATTACACAACACAAATATTTGCTGATTTCTTGTACAACAATATTTTTTGCAGGTTTGGTTATATACTAGAAATATTCACTAATCAAGGAACAAACTATTAATAAAAGTTTTGTATGAAGTTTTTCATGAGTACAAGGTTCTCCATCATACTTCTTGTGTATATTATCCAATTGAGGAAGGAATGTATGTTAAAGCACACTACCTGAGGTACTACTTATTCAGGCACACTATCAGGCTACATGTTAGCATGCAAAGAAGCCATTTGCTACTCCTCCTTTCAATTGGTATATGGAGTAATTCCTATAGATCCCTTTGAGTTTTTACATGGCTCTTCCCGAACATAATCTATGCATGTAAGAAAGGAACTTGGGGTCTCTACTAGACTGTCAACACCCAACAAATTGGAGGAAGTTCAGTTAAATGCAGCAAAATAGTTGGAGGAGGTATATAAAAAAGGGAAGGAAGCTCATGGTAAAAATTTACGGACAAACAAATTATAGATTAGCATGCTTGTTCTCTTATAAAGACCCCAATTACAGACACAACTACGAGGTAAGTGGCTTCCTCATTCGGAAGGACTATAAAAAATTAGACAAATGCTACAATGGGGTGCAATGCAATTAGAGAATTTAGCTGACGAGGCACTATCACTAGTCAAAATCTCTAGGCTCAAGGTCTCTCATCATCAATGAATTTGAAGCGCTTTTGGATCACATGGTACTTTGCAAAATCTATATATGTTGTACATAACTCTCCTTGTTCTCTTTTTTACTTAGGTTTATCATTTTCATCAGATTCTATGCTTTTATTTTGAGGCCTATAATTTAGATGCCATTCCATAGCTCGAGTCATGAGATAATTGTTGGAAATTTTTAGATTTTTTTTTTGAGATTATTAAAGGTTTTTTTTTTTCTTTTCTAATGTAATTTTTCTAGATAATTTAGAGGAGAAAATGAATGTTCTATAGTTTTTGAGTGGGAAAATACATGTTGAGAATGTATTCTAATTTTTAGGATTTTTAAAGATTTTTTTAAAAAATTTTTTCTTATTTTTTTGGTACTTCTTTTGAATTTCTCTTTTATTTTAGGTCTTATTTTAAAACAAAAAGCGGATCCCTTGCCTTTTGTCTAAGGCAAAAACACACACTCTCTCTTTCTCTCTCTCTCTCTCCCCATCTATCTATCTCTCTCTTCCTCTCTCTTCCTTTCTTTCTCTATCTCTCTCTTCCTTTCTCTATCTTTGTCTATCTCCCTAGCTCTCTCTCTAACTCTCTTCCCCTCTCTCTCTCTCTCTCTCTCTCCTCCCTCTCTCTACTTTTCTCCTCTCTCTTGCTAGATCTCTCTCTCTCTCTCTCTCTCTCTCTCTCTCTCTCTCTCTCTCTCTCTCTCCCTCCCTCT
>CM035434.1:98046960-98054460 GCA_020310875.1 Ceratopteris richardii
ATGCCTCAATTGAGATGGCACATATGCATATGCCAAGCATCCAAATATTTTACAATGATCCAAGGTATGTCTCTTACTCCACCAAGCTTCATATGGTGTCATACGCTACAAAGCTTTACATGGTAACCTATTGACCAAATATGTGGTTGTGTTTACAGCCTCAACCCACAAATAATTAGGACAATTTTTCTCCTTCATCATTGATCTTGCAAACTCAACAAGAGTTCTATTTCTTCTCTCTGCTACCCCATTTTGTTAAGGAGAGTACCTGCAAGTAACCTCTCTCTTTATACTTGCATTCCACAAATAATCACTGAACTCATTAGAGAAATACTCTCCCCCTCCATCTGACCTTAACCTCTTCAATTTTTGACCTGTAATTCTTTCTGCATATGCATGATAGTGTTTAAATGTATTAAACACTTCTGACTTGTCTTTGATCACATAGATTGTGATCCACCTGGTAGCATCATCAACATATATGATATAATATCTTGAACCATTTATACTGAAGTCCTTTGAAGGACCCCACACATCTGTATGTACCAATTCAAGTCTTTTTGAATACATAAAACCATGCTTATTATATGATTGCTTATGAGCCTTACCTAACTGACATGCTTCACATCTGTATGTCATGTGTTGACCTACAACATTAGGCAATCCAAGCACTGAACCATTGTTAACCATTTCTTTGATACCTCTTTCATTAAAGTGTCCAAGTCTTTTATGCCAAAGATCCAATTCAGACACCTTTCGCTCTCCATATGTGAACATAGCATGTCCAATATTACCTTGTATCTTTAATGTGAAGAGCCTTCCTTCCTTATTCCCCCTAACAATTTGTTTATACCCTTGACTAGGGTCTTCAACATAAACTCCATAATTAGTGAACCTTACCTCATATCCTTTTTCCACAATTTGTCCTACACTAATCAAGTTCTTTGGAATTGTAGGAACATACAGAACCTTACTCAAGAGAGTACTTCCATCTTTGGCTTTAACTGAACCAATTGACTTTACTTTGTGCTTTGTATTATCACCTGTTTGAATTGTGTGATTGATTGCCTTATGATCTAGATCAGTCATCAAAGCAATGTTTCCACTCAGATGATTGCTACATCCCAAGTCAATATAAAATACTCTCATGTCTTCATGTGAGGCTTCACATGTTGCATTCATAATAAGAGTTGAATCTTCTTTCTGATTTGATGCATAATTATAGTAGGTGTTATTATAGGATTGATTTTGGAAGTTTCTTCCTCCACTTCTTCCAAAAAAATTCCTACGACCTCTAGCTCTGAAGTTTCCTCTCCGATATCTGCCACCTGTTCCTCTTTGATTAAAATTCTGATTAAAATTACCATTGCTTTGATTATTATGCCAACAATCATGAGATAGATGATTGGTCTTACAACATACCCAACAAGATCTGACATTATCTTTGTTATTTCTGCCTCTTCCTCTACTTCTGCCACTTCCTCTTCCTCTTAAGAAGTTTGCTTGACTTGGAGTACCTTCATACTCAACTGATTGTTGCTTTCCTTTGCTAGCTTTCTTCTTGTCTTTAGAATACATTGCATGACCTGCACTTTTATCAACATCTCCTTTGATATCATTCTCAAAAGTTAGCATATGTCCTAACAATTGATTCAAATCAAGAGTGAAATGATCTAATGAAAGTTCTGTAGACAAAATAAAAGGCTTCCACTTCTCATCTCCTCTTAGTCCTGTTAGAATTTGTCTTACCAACTTATCTTCTTCAATATCTTCATCAACTGCACCTAAAGAATCAGCAATGTCTTTCATCTTTGTTACATAATCAGATATTGATTGTGAAGCCTTCTTCTTGAATGTAGTAAACTATGCCCATAATGAACCTTTCCTTGATTTGGTTGTATTCTGAAAATGCTCTTCCAAAGCATTCCATATGTCACTTGCACTTTTAAGTCCTCTGATATGAGGAAGGAAATAATCATTCACTGTCATGTAGATTATGCTCCTTGCTTGAGCATCCTTCTGTTGGAGAAACACTCACTAATTGGACATATATTTGAAGGTCAAATCTTAGGAAGAAAACCCCATGCCTATGTGAAGGGACAAATTCACAAGTGTATCATATTTGTAAAGTTAGTTCACTTTAGTTCTAGAAGTTTTTTAAAATCACAAGAATACGAAAATCTATATAAGTTAGTTTGTATCAACTGACGCGGCGAGAGAGAGTGAGAGAGAAGAAGTGAGAAGGAGTTCATTTTATACGATTGAGTATAGTCGGGCTTCTTTGAGTGAGAAAGCATCTGTAAAACTTCTGAGTTTTCATAGCTATGAGAAAGAACTGAGTAAAGTTCTGTGTATGAGTCTCTCTCCATCATCTCCATGCTTGCCTACTGTGTGATGAATTCAGAAGTTCAAGTTTTCTGAGCAATTCGATGCCTGGCATCGAATCTTGGCTGATAAGTCATTATTTTCATTCTCTGTGTGTTACCTGTTGTTGAATCTTCTAAAAACATGAAGTTTGTGGAGCAACTCGATGCTTGGCATCGAGTTTCAGCATAAAGTGGATGCCCGACATCGACTTCTAGCATACAAGTGGTCTTCTTCATGTGTGTGTAAAAGAGAGTATTTCTGGTGCAGAAAAAGAGCCTAAAAAAGCTCAAAGTCGATGCCCGGCATCGACCTTGACTGAAATTCGATGCTAGGCATCGAATTTTTATTTTTAGACACCCAGGAATACTAAAACAGGAAAAAATTTCTAGTTTTGGAAGGTCATACAGGGTCATCTTGTGAGGGCCATAACTTGTTGGAAAGCTCTACTCTTCTAGTTTCAGCCTATAAAGTTTCATGGAGAAATAATACTTGAGCTAGGAGAAATTAGCAAAATACTGAAGGTATGTCATTTCGGTGACTAGGAATTTCTGTAGAAGCAAAGTTCTCACTTTAGGCTATCATTTCTCAAAGTTTGGAGTGGCAATGAGTTAATGGTGACCATAGAGGTGTTCTAGTGTCACATTAATTCATTTCTTGTGGTGTTTCATACATCAACAAGTGGTATCAGAGCAGAAAGATCGTAAAGACCAGAAGGCGGCAAAGGTATGAGAAGTTTTGAAAAGTTTTCCATTAAAGTCTGAAAGGTGAAGCATTTGAAGACACAAGGCATCAAAAGATTTTTTTCGAAGTATCCTCATACACAAAGAACTTCAAAAGGTATTATCCTTTATCCTTTAAGCTCACAGGTTGCAGCAGAAGGAAAGGAGTATGGCAGATCATATCTCCATTGACAAACTGGACAGAGATAATAACCCCGCATGGGTAATGAGAATGGAAGCCTTACTTATGAGTAAGGATCTCATGATATATGTTACAGGTGAAGAAGAGAAGCCAGTATTTGAAGATGAAATCCGACCAAAGAAAGAAGAACTTGATGCTTTAAAGCATTGGTAGAAGAAGGATGCAAGTGCAAAAGCCTACATCTATAATACAATCTCTGATCATTTGCTACCACACATCAGAGGATTGGAATCATCTGAAGATATATGGAATGCATTGGAGTATCATTTCCAAAGCACTACTAAAGCAAGGAAAGCAATTCTATGGTCAGAGTTTACAACATTCAAGAAGAAGCCAAGTCAAAGTATTAGTGATTATGTCACTAAGATGAAGGATCTAGCAGATAGTCTTGGATCCATAGATGAAGATGTTGAAGATCACATATTGATTGCTCAACTACTTGCAGGTTTGAGAGGAGATGAAAGGTGGAAGCCTTTTGTCTTGTCAACAGAACTTTCATTAAATCATTATGTTCCAGATTTGAACCAGTTGCTTGGTTTGATGCTCACATATGAGCAAGACTTGAAGGGAGATGGAGATAAAGGACAAAGTTCTGCAATGTACATGAAGAACAAGAAGAAAGGAGATAAAGGTAAAGCAAAGGATGAAGAGGAGTCGAGTTCTCAAGCTTATTATGCAAGAGGTAAAGGCACTGGTAGAGGAAGAGCAAGAGGTTTTGGAAGAGGAAGAGGTAATCAAAATAACAACAAGAAGGCTTGCTGGATCTGTGGATTGAGTAATCATTTGGCTCATGACTGTTGGCACAACCAACAAGGATCAAACCAGAATCAAAACAACAATAGCAGAGGCCGAGGTGGAAGATATCAAAGTAATTTCCAAAGAGGTAGACAAAGTCAAAGAGGAGGCTATGGTAGAGGTGGAGGAAGAAGTTGGGGACAGAATCAATCCTAGTAACAACACCACCTACTACAACTATGCAAATGACACACATAATGAAAGTCATACATCATTGATGATGAACTCAATCAACACATCAGATAAAGAAGATCTAAAGGTATTTTACATTGACTCTGGATGTTCTAATCATTTGTCAGGAAACATAGAATTGATGTCAGAATTGGAAAAAGGCATTTCTAGTCACACAGTTCAAACTGGTGATAATACAAGACATAGTGTACATTCAATTGGAAAAGTGAAATGCAAGAGTGGAGCAGATTTGCTAACCAATGTTTTGTATGTTCCTACAATACCTAAAAACTTGATTAGTGTGGGACAGATAGTTGAAAAAGGTTTTCAAGTCAGGTTTACAAATGAAGGAGTATTTGTTGAAGATCCAGAGAATGGGTATAATCAGATTGTCTCTGGTAAGAAAGAAGGTAGACTCTTTACTTTAAGAGTGCAAGGGAATATTGGTCAATCTTTGCTTACACATGGTGAAGGAGTGATTACAGAACTTGATCTCTGGCATAAGAGATTAGGACATTTCAATGAAAGAGGAATTAAAGCTATGGTTGCTAATCAGTCTGTACTAGGATTACCAAATGTGCAAAGTCAACATATGGTTTATAAATGTGAAGCATGTCAAATGGGTAAAGCACACAGGTTACCATTTCAAAAGAAAGGATTCAAACATGATGGAGTACTTGAGCTCATTCATACAGATGTATGGGGACCAATAAAAGAAGGATCTATCAGTGGCTCAAGGTATTATGTTCTTTTCATTGATGACGCTACAAGATGGATATGCCGAGAGAGTCATAGGTCAAAAGCTTAAAAGACTGACGTCTGATGGAGGGGGAGAATACTTCTCCCAAGAGTTCAATGATTATCTTTGGAATGCAGGTATTAAGAGAGAAATAACCTGCAGGTATACACCACAACAAAATGGTGTAGCAGAAAGAAGGAACAGGACTTTGGTTGAGTTTGCTAGAGCTATGCTAAAGGAGAAGAACTGTCCTAATTATCTTTGGGCTGAGGCTGTAAATACAGCTACATATCTTGTGAATAGATTACCATGTGCAGCTCTAAATGGAATGACTCCATATGAAGCTTGGTGGGGTAAGAAACCAACACTAGATCATTGTAGAGTGTTTGGATCAATTGCATATGCTTATGTGCCATCACAGCTTAGGCATAAACTTGAACCAAAGGCAGAAAAATATGTGTTCATTGGTTATGATGAAAAGCAGATGGGTTACAGGTTGTGGAATCCTCTAACAAAACAATTTCTTGTTTCTAGAGATGTTACATTTGATGAAGAGAAAAGTTGGTATGCAGATCAAAGTCATACAGCTGAAGAATTTGAAGAAGAGGTAAGAAGATGTGAGAAAGGAAAATCAATTGTGCAGGTGAATAGAGATGAAGACTATATGCAAGCAAGTACATCCAGAAGTGGATTAACAAGAAGGAATGAAGAAGCTCCTATATTTGATGAAGAGGTGTATCCAGACACTTATGAAGAATGTGAACCAAGAAGGTCAAGCAGGACTAGAAGACAACCAAAAAGGTATTCTTATGATACTTCTTACATAACTCAGAAGAACTATGCATATATGGTCAAAGATGATGAAGAACCTCAGAACTATGATGAAGCTAAAGGTAAGAAGCAATGGGAGGAAGCAATGAAGGAGGAGTTCAATGCACTAGAGGAGAACAAGACATGGGAGCTTGTTCCTAAACCAAATGGTAAGAAAGTAATTGGAAATAAATGGGTTTATAAAGTGAAGAAGCTTGCAGATGGAAGTATAGCCAGATACAAATCTAGACTGGTGGTGAAAGGCTATGCCCAAACTTATGGCATAGATTATGATGAGACATTTAGTCCTGTAGCTAAGATGTCAACTATAAGAACAATCATTGCTATTGCAGCTTCAAAAGGATGGACTCTAAGTCAATTGGATATAAAGAATGCGTTCTTGAATGGATACATATCAGATGAGGTATACATGGAACAACCTCAAGGGTTTATAGATTCCAGGTATCCAAATTTTGTTTGCAGGTTGAGAAGAGCATTGTATGGATTGAAGCAAGCTCCAAGAGCTTGGAACTATAGACTGGTGAAGTATCTCAATGATCTTGGATATCAAAGTTCAAAAGCAGACCCAAGTCTACTGATCAGAAGAACAAAGGAAGGTACAATCTACATTTGTATTTATGTAGATGACATTATAATCACAGGTACTTCAGATGAAGGAATCAAGGAGGTAAAGAGATTACTTGAACAAGAATTCAAGATCAGTGATCTAGGAAAGTTATCATACTTTCTTGGAATGGAAGTCACTTATACAGATCATGGCATATATGTATCACAAGAAAGGTATCTTCTAAATCTATTGAAGAAGTTTGATATGGAAAATTGCAGAGAAGCTTCAACTCCACTTGAAGTTAATCACAAGCTCAGTAAATATGATGGTGCAGAATACAAAGATATGAGGAAGTATCAATCTCTTGTGGGTAGTTTGATTTATGCTACACTAACAAGACCTGATCTTAGTTATGCAGTGGGAGTTTTGTCACAATTCATGCATTGTCCAAAGGACCCACATTGGATTGCAGGTCAAAGAGTTCTCAGATATATCAAAGGAACTATAAAGGAAGGATTATATTATCCTTTTACATCAGATTTGAAGTTGAGAGCCTACAGTGACTCAGACTGGGCAGGTAACCAAGATGACAGAAGATCAACTCATGGTTACATGATATACATTGGTGATAAGCTTGTAAGTTGGTGTTCAAAGAAACAACATACAGTAGCATTATCATCAACTAAAGCAGAGTACAAAGGACTTGTGGAAGCAGCTAAGGAAGTCATATGGATGCAGACATTGTTCAAGAGCTTAGGCATTGATCAAGGTACACCTACAATACATGGAGATAATATGAGTTCACTTTATCTTGCAGCAAATCCAGTATTTCATGCAAGAACAAAGCACATAGAGATACATTATCATTTTCTCAGAGAAAAGGTAATGGAGAAGGAGATTGAAGTGGAGTACATTTCTACTAAAGATCAGTTAGCAGACATAATGACAAAGAGCTTGGATGGTGTGAAGACCAGCAGATTCAAAAGCATGGCAGGAGTGAAAGAAAAGAAGAAGATATGAAGGAACAGAGAATATCAATTAGTGATTGAGGGGGAGTTGTTGGAGAAACACTCACTAATTGGACATATATTTGAAGGTCAAATCTTAGGAAGAAAACCCCATGCCTATG
>CM035434.1:98066960-98079460 GCA_020310875.1 Ceratopteris richardii
GTAGTGCTTTAATTTGTATAACGCCTTTTTGAACCTAGAAATTTTCTCTTTGTAAACTTCTTGCACAAAACCACAGGGCTGAAATACATACACATCTTCATGTTAGCCTCCATTCCAAAATAGATTATTGATGTCCAATTGATGTACATTTCAACATTGTGAGCTCCAAGTACACATATGCTATGATTGTCATACACATAGTAACAAAGGTCTCATCAAAATCAATGTCTTTTTTTTCTTTAAGCATAAACTTTAGCCATACAAGCCTAGCCTTATAGTGATTAACACCACCATTAGGCTTGTCTTTCAACTTATAGGCCGATTTAGTGCCAATGGCTTTCATGTCGGGAGAAAAGTCACATAAAGACCAAGTAGCATTCTTTATAATAGCATTAAATTTTGATTTCATAGCAATAATCCAATTTTTTGAATTTTGGGCTTCATCAAAGGAAATAGGCCCATTCTCATTGTAAAGGCTAGAAGAAACCATTGCATAGCAACTTCTTTGCAAAAGAATCACCATGGAAGCTTGAGTGAGTACACCATGGAAGCTTGAGTGAGTATGATAAGGCAGAGATGGATCTCACTTATTCGCTTCCCAATGCTTCTTTCTAGGATTAGATATATATCTACTCACAAATCCCATTGCAAATTCAATTTCTAGTCTCGTAGATACCATAGCATATATGAGACTACTGACAATAGGCTGATAAGGAATTCTGATCCTCAATTCCTTTTCATCATCTGATTTGGTGCAATCATCCTTGATCAACTTTACATATGTAGGTAAAGTGTATTGAATGCCTTCCACCCTAGAAATTGAGCATGTGAATACTTTAGGTATATATTCACTTTGAGACAAATCCATGCATCTTTTACTTTTATCATGAGAAATGTGCATGCCAAGAGTATGTTTGGCATCCCCCAAATCCTTCATATCAAATGTCTCTCAACTTCTTCTTGAGCAGTGACAATTCATAAGAGGACTTCCAGGTAATCAACATATCATCAACACAAAGTATCAAGCGTACCAAGCTGTCAACAGAGCATCTCTTAGTGTAGAGATAATAATCCTCATTACTTTGAGAATAGCCTTGGGACTTCATAAAAGCATTGAACTTTTGGTACCATTGTCTAGGGGACTATTTAAGTCCATATAAGTACTTTGTTGGCTTACAAACTAGAGTCTCTTTTCCAAGAACTACATACCCTCTAGTTGTTCCATATAGATCTCATATGTAAGATCTCCATGCAAGAAATAAATTTTCATATCCATTTGGACTAGCTCTAAGTCCTCCATTGCAAACAATCCAAGCAACATGTGCAATGTATTCATCTTAACTATTGAAAAGAACATTTCCATTCGGACTAGCTCTAGGTCCTCCATTGCAAAGAATCCAAGCAACATGTGCAATGTAGACATCTTGACTATTCTACAACCCTTTGAAAGAAATTGTGTTTTATACTTTGAAGAAGCACTATCTGATGCGAACTTTAGCTTATATACCCATTTACATGGTAAAGATTTCTTTCCCTTTGGAAAAGGTACCAAATTTATGCTTCATACCCAAAAACTCAAGATGATCATAATATGGTGGTTTCCCTATCCACAACTTTTGTGCCGCTTTCATATTTTTGGTAGTACTATGTGAAAGGTTAATCACATGAACTACAGTCAACACTACTTTTGCCCAAAATACTTGTGAAAATATTGTTTGATATAACGTAGAAAATACTCTATGCTAAGTAGTTTTATACATCCTCCAAGATATGACATTCTATACTAAGGTATAAGGAGTTGTAAACTCTATATGAATTCCTCTAGACTTACAAAAAAGGTTGAATTCATGTGAGGTATACTCACCTCCATTATTTGAATGTAAAGCCTTGAGCTTAGTTCCTTTTATAGCCTCAGCTAAAGCAAGCTATTAAGTATGGAATACCTCATCCTTTGACTTCATAGGATATACCCAAACTTTTCTAGTAACATCATCTATGAAAGTGATCAAGTAAAGAGAACCACCTAATGACCTTGTGGACATAGGACTAGTTTATGAACGAGACCTAAAGGATGAATTGAAGAGTCAATGTGCATTTTATGCACATTCCTAGTTTTCTTTCCATATTGATAATTATTACAAAATCAAAAATTGGAAAAAGATAATAGACATAAGTAGCCAAAATGAGAAAAATTTCCATTACAATATGAGATATGTGGCCCAATTTGCCATGCCATATAGAAGCCATAGGTTGTTTAGTGAAAGCTAACAAGTGTTCTTTCTATGATACAAATAAAGGATAAAGTGAACCAATTTTACTTCTTTTTGGAATAAACATATTGCCCTTTGATATACAAAAGGACTAAGCATAAAAAACCACTTTGTAACCAAGGTCATCAAGTTGATCAACTGACATAAAATTGTGTGATAACTGAGGCACATGGCATATATTTTACATGGTGGAGCTTGTTTGAGACCATACAAGAATTTATGCAACTGACAAACCATAAGCTCTTTCCCTTTCATAGCAAATCCAGGAGGTTGCTTCACATAGACCTCTTCATGCAAATCACCATTCAAGAAAGCTATTTTTATGTCCAACTAATGTACTTTCCAACCTCGATGGGTAGCCAATGCAACCATGGTATGAATGGTAGTCATGCGTGAAGTACGTGCAAAAGTTTCCTCATAGTCAATGCCATATTGTTGCACATATCCTTTGGCAACCAATCTAGCTTTGTAGCGATCGATGCTACCATCATACTTTCTCTTATATCTTGTAAACCCACTTTGTACCAATGGCATTTTTTCCTTTTGGCAATTCACATAACTCCCAAGTACCATTCTTATGTATGGAATCCATTTCTGACTGCATAGCACTCATCCATTGTGGATCATCACATGCATCTTCAAAAGTAAGTGGCTCTTCACTACATGTTCTTGCAATAAAAGAATAACCCACAAAATTACTTGCTGCATGGTGAGATGTTGAACTCAATTTGTTGTCGTGCAAAGTTTTTTTCAGCCCCTTTGGCATACTTTGTGCACTCTTGATAGACATGTGTTCATTATGTAATACATCATCAACATGTATATCATGCATGGGACGAATTTCATGCTCATTTTCAGTCGAGGCATTGTTTGCACACACCACATGTCCTCCTTTGGGTGCATCTTTCAAAGATGTCAAAAACCTTTTGCATGAAGTTATGTGCTTTGAAGCACCACTATCAAAGAACCAATCCGAATCAGCCTCACTCACAACCATACATTTAAAATGCAAAGATGCATCATAATGACATGTAACAACACATGCCCAAAAATCTTGAGCCATGTTAGTTTCATCATTCTTTGCATTTGTTGAATTTTCAGTAATAGACATGCCATATTCCTTCTTCTTTTCATTGTGCATAGCAAGCTTTCTATAGTCATCAATAGTATGACTAGCCTTTCAAAAATATTTGCATCTCTTCTTCTTTTTCAAATCAACATCATTAGAGGAATGATTGGAAGAGGGAGGTTGAGGCTTTGGTTTTGATGAACCCAAAGCTGAACCATACATGCTTTTCCTTTTTTATGAGATAGCAAATGCTTGTGTTTCCTCAATCAACCCACTCTTATTCACTCTAGATTGCTCTTCTTGCAAAAGAAGAAACACAACCTCATCAAATGCATACATATTCGGATTCCCTTTTGCAACCAAATGGAGTGTAGTAGCAAAGCTTTGAAAAGTTTCTAGTAATCCTTTCAACAATGTAGAGATGAGTGATGCATCGGGAATAATCTCATCTATGTTTGCCAATTGCTCTTTCAAGTCCTTGATGTGTGCCACATACACATCCACATACTCATTTTCAGCCATATTTACATCCTCAAGTTGCTTCCTCAAGTATGAAATACATGCTTCATTACGCACGGCATACAAAGAAGCAAGAGTGTCCCATGCTTGTCTTGATGTAGAACATGACCGAATGTGTGGAACTATATGATGCTTCACAGAAAGTGCAATCAATGCATGAGCTTAGGCATCTTTTCCATCCCATCTAAGTTGCTCCTGTATAGGTGGACGAGTAAGCACTGTACTTGAAGAAGAATCTGTGACAGTAGACTGTGAAGTAGAACAACCTGCGGGTCTTCGATCTACATCTTCCACTATGTTCCAAAGTTGTTTTGCAACAAGAACATGCTTCATCATGTAAGACCACATTGGATAGTGATGGAGAGTGTTAATCTCCAAAAGAACAAGCTATCCTTGATGTTAGAGCACCTCTATATCAAGAACAACTCACAAACTTTACCAATTTGGAGGATCAATACTCAATTATCAAAATCTTGAACTAGCTGTGAACAAAATCAGTACTCAGAAAGTCTGCTGCATATGACTCACTCATTGAATAATCAAATGTGTAAATTTTTTTATAAAACTTTGCACAAGATGTCATCCTTCTCCAACTTAAATAATCTCAAATGATTCAGTAAATCTTGAGAAATGAATCAAACAATTCACCTATGTCTCAAACTGTTCTCCAGTATAGTCGACTTTGACACCTACAACTTCTAAAGCATGGTTCTCCCAAAGTATAACTTCTTTAATCAAATGCTTTTAGTTGTAGGTAGCTTACCTTCCAACTTAAAGAATGAGTGCTTGCTTGCTCAAAACTTTACACTGTGGAAGGAGCACTGACCAAAACAATAGCATCAAATTTTGCACCTGTTGCAACTTTACTTCTTCACTTTTACACATGTAAATGTTCCTACTCTCAATTCTCTCAGCCTTATCACAATTAGGATCTGAAACTTTGTACATAGGTCAATCAACTATAGACTTAGACTTATATAAAAGCATTTCACAAAAGATTAAACACAAGAGTACTCAGCAAAAGATCGGGCGCAATATTTCTTCATCTCTGAAAATTTTTACATCTGAATGATGAGAGAGATCTCCTACACTTCTAAAGTGTCTAATGACTCTTACAACTTCTAATTCTTTTCATCTCATACTCTCCCATACTTGCCCCGACTTTTTACTTGTATATATAGGCATATATGTACAAGCTCATGACCATAACAAAGGTATTAGTGAGCTAACTATAGTTTAATGTACACATGTATACAAGTCTTCATTTTTTGAATATGCACTATCTTCAATCTTCATAAACTAATCTTTTCTTCAATCTTTGACTTCAATCCTTCATCCAAAACATCAATTGGTGGTTGATTTGCACCAACAGCTCCCCCTCAATCATCAATTGAGGTTTTCTATTTCTTTATACCTGCCATGTCTTTAAACCTTTGTAGCTTTGGTCCATCCAAGCTTTTGGTTAGCATATCTGCAATCTAATCTTTTGTTGAAGTATGTATGACTTCAATCTCCTTATCAATCACCTTCTCTCTTAGAAAATGATACTGAATCTCAATGTGTTTAGTCCTGGCATGAAAAACAGGGTTAGCAGCTAGATACAATGAACTCATGTTATCTCCATGAATAGTGGGTGTACTCTGAATAATGTCAAAACTCTTCATGAGAGTCTTTAACCATATGACTTCCTTTGCAGCTTCAACCATACCTTTATACTCTGCCTCTGTAGATGATAGAGCAACTGTATGTTGCTTCTTAGAACACCAAGAGATTAATTTATCTCCCATATAATACAAGTATCCATATGTTGATCTCCTATCATCAAGATTACCTGCCCAATCTGTATCACTATATATCTTGATGTTTGTATCTGATGTAAAACCATAATACAAACCTTCCTTGAGTGTACCCTTAATGTACCTCAATACTCTTTGTCCTGCAACCCAATGTTCTTTCCTAGGACAATGCATGAATTGAGACAATACTCCAACTGCATATGACAAATCAGGCCTAGTTAATGTAGCATAGATTAGACTACCAACCAGACTTTGATACAGCTTCATATCCTTGAATTCTTCTCCTCCATATCTGCTCAATTTGTGATTCACCTCCATTGGAGTAGGTGCTACCCTACAATCTTCCATTTTAAACTTGATCAACAAGTTCTTCAAATACCTCTCTTGAGTTACATACACTCCATGTTGAGTATATGAGATCTCCATACCCAAGAAATATGACAAGTCTCCCAAGTCACTAATCTTGAACTCTTTCTCCATTTGCTTCTTAAGGCTTTGTATGCCCTTCTCATCTGTACCTATAAGAATTATATCATCAACATATATGCACATGTAAATGAACCCATCATCACTTGCTTTGACAAGCAAGCTACTATCTGCTTTAGATACTTGAAAACCAAGTTCCTTCAAGAACTTTACAAGTCTATAATTCCATGCCCTTGGGGCCTGCTTCAAACCATACAAAGCTCTCTTGCGCTTGCATACATATTATGAATACCTTCCATCTCTTAATTCTTGTGGTTGCTCCATAAAAAAATCATCTGAAATATAACCATTAAGAAAAGCATTCTTCACATCTAATTGACATAATTTCCAACCTTTACATGAAGCAATGGCTATGAATGTCCTAATGGTTGTCATCTTTGCCACACGACTATAGGTCTCATCATAGTCTATTCCATATGTGTGAGCAAACCCTTTCACAACAAGTCTAGCTTTATACCTAGACACACTTCCATCTGCATACCTCTTTGTCTTGTAGACCCACTTGCATCCAATGATCTTCTGACTATTTGGTTTAGGAACCAACTCCCATGTCTTATTCTCCATCAATGCATCATATTCTTCCTGCATAGCTTTCTCCCAATTTTCCTTACCTTTTGCCTCTTCATATGTAGAAGGATCTTCATCTGCTTTCACCATGTAAGCATAATCTTTAGTATTCAAAAAAGAAGTATCATAGCAATACCTTGTAGGTTGCCATTTGTGTCTTGATGACCTTTTGAGTTCTCCACTTCTTGAGGTTTCTCGTTCATCACATTCAGGATCAAGTCTTGGCACTTCTTCAACTTCAACTTGTACTTCATTGTTCTCTTCTTCATCAAATATATGAACCTTTGATTTACCTTTCTTCTGATGCACAACTTCTTCATCACCTGCATGATTATTGCTTGTACCTGCATACCAAATACCTTGCTCATCAAATGGAACATCCTTTGACACAAGGAATTGCTTTTTGGATGGACTCCACAACCTATATCCCATCTGCTTATCATCATATCAAATGAACACTTACTTTTCAGCTTTAGATTCCAATTTATGCCTCAACTGAGATGGCACATATGCATAAGCCAAGCATCCAAATACTTTGCAATGATCTAAGGTAGGTCTCTTACCCCACCATGCCTCATATGGTGTCATACCCTGCAAAGCTTTACAGGGTAACCTATTGACCAAATATGTAGCTGTATTTACAGCCTCAGCCCACAAATAATTTGGACAATTTTTCTCCTTCATCATGGATCTTGCAAACTCAACAAGAGTTCTATTTCTCCTTTCTGCTACACCAGTTTGTTGAGGAGAGTACCTACAAGTAACTTCCCTTTTTATACCTACATTCCATAACTAATCATTGAACTCATTAGAGAAATACTCTCCCCCTCCATCGGACCTTAGTCTCTTCAACTTTTGACCTGTGATTCTTTCTGCATACACATGATAATGTTTAAATGTATTAAATACCTCTGATTTATCTTTGATCACATAGATTGTGATCCACCTGGTAGCATCATCAACATAAATCACATAATATCTTGAACCATTTATACTAAAATCCTTTGATGGTCCCCACACATCTGTGTGTACCAATTCAAGCTTCTCTGAATACATGAAACCATGCTTAGAATATGATTGCTTATGAGCCTTACCTAATTGACATGCCTCACATCTGTATGTCATATGTTGACCTGCAACATTAGGAAATCCAAGCACTGAACCATTGTAAACCATATCTTTAATACCTCTTTCATTGAAATGTCCAAGCCCTTTGTGCCAAAGATCTAACTCAGAGATCTTATGTCCTCCACAGGTAAACAAGGCATGACCAACATTACCTTGAATCTTCAATGTAAAGAGTCTTCCTTCTTTCTTCCCTGAAACAATTTGTTTATACCCATTGCTAGGGTCTTCCAGAAAAACTCCTTCATTAGTGAACCTTACTTCATAACCTTTTTCAACAATCTACCCCACACTTATCAGATTCTTTGGAATTGTAGGAACATACAAGACCTTACTCAAAAGAGTACTTCCATCCTTGGCCTTCACTGATCCAATTGACTTCACATTGTGCTTTGTATTATCACCTGTTTGAACTACATGATTAGTTACCTTATTCTCCAAATCATTCATCAAGGCTATATTACCACTCAGGTGATTGCTACATCGTGAGTCAATGTAGATGACTCTTTGGTCTTCACTTTGCCTTTCACAAGTTGCATTCATGATCAAGGTTGAATCCTCCTTCTAATATGAAGCACAGTTGTAGTAGGTATTGTTGTAGGATTGACTTTGGAATCATCTACCTGCATTTCTTCCAAAGTAGCCTCTACTACCTCTACCTCTGCAATTACCTCTTTGGTTTCTGCCACCTCTTCCTCTTGAATTAAAGTTCTGATTATATCCACCATTATTTTGATTATTATGCCAATAATCATGAGCTAAGTGATTTGTCTTACCACAAATCCAGCAAGCTTTGGCTCCATCTTTATTGCTTCTGCCTCTTCCTCTACCTTTGCCACCTCCTCTTCCTCTTAGGAAGTTGGATTGACTAGTTGTACCTTCATCTTCATTTGTTTGTTGCTTACCTTTGCTATTCTTCTTCTTATCCTTTGAATACATTGCTTGACCTGCACTCTTATCACCATCACCTTTGACATCTTGCTCAAAAGTTAGCATGTGTCCTAGCAACTGATTTAAATCAGGAGTGAAATGATCTAGTGACAATTCAGTAGATAAAATAAATGTCTTCCATTTCTCATCTCCTCTCAAACCTGTGAGGATTTGCCTTACCAATTTATCCTCCTCAATATCTTCATCAACTGCTCCTAAAGCATCTGCAATGTCCTTCATCCTTGTTACATAATCAAAAATAGATTGAGAGGCCTTCTTCTTGAATGTGGTAAACTCTGCCCACAAAGATGCCTTCATTGAGTTTGTAGTGTTTTGGAAATGCTCCTCCAAAGCATTCCATATATCACTTGCACGTTCAAGACCTATAATATGAGGTAGCAAGTAGTCATTGACTCCCATGTAGATAATGCTCCTTGCTTGAGCATCCTTCTTCATCCAAGTCTTCAAATCTGAGAGTTCATCCCTAGTTGGAACACTAGGATCTCTGAATTGTGGTTTTTCTTCATCACCTGTGATGTAACCTATCAAGTCTTTGCGCATGAGATGAGCTTCCATCCTCATTGATCAAGTTAGATAGTTTTCTCTATCCAATTTCTCTATCTGAAGAGAATCTCCCATCCTTTCTTCACCTATGTATTGAACTCTTCAAACTTTATGAGTAATAAGTGTACCTTTACTTCGAATGAAATTCCTTTTGATCTTCTTGATGACTTCTGGCCTCCTTCTCAAGCTTTCCCTTCAAGCTTTCAATTTTTCAACCTTCAAAGGTTGATTTCTGTATACCTACAACAGTCAGGGTCCTCCTTTCTTCAATTTTAATGATTCCTTCTCTGATACCACTAATGGAGAGTGTTAATCTCCAAAAGAACAGCCTATCCTTGATGTTAGAGCACCTCTATATCAAGAACAACTCACAAACTTTACCAATTTGGAGGATCAATACTTAATTATCAAAATCTTGAACTAGCTATGAAGAAAATCAGTACTCAAAAAGTCTGCTACACATTACTCACTCATTGACTAACCAAATGTGTAAAGTTTTTTTTAAAACTTTGCACAAGATGTCGCCTATAGATTGCGCACCTTCTCCAACTTAAATTATCTCAAATGATTCAGTAAATCTTGAGAAATGAATCAAACAGTTCACCTATGTCTGAAACTGTTCTCCAGTATAGTTGACTTTGACACCTACAACTTCTAAAGCATAGTTCTCCCAAAGTATAACCCATTTAATCAAATGCTTTGAGCCATAGGTAGCTTACCTTCCAACTTAAAGAATGAGTGCTTGCTTGCTCAAAAATTTACAATGTGGAAGGAGCACTGACCAAAACAATAGCATCGAATTTTGCACCTATTGCAACTTTACTTCTTTACATTTACACATGTAAATGTTCCTACTCTCAATTCTCTCAGCCTGCTCACAATTAGGATCTGAAAATTTGTACAGAGGTCAATCAACTATAGAATTAGACTTATACAAAAGCATTCCACAAAAGATTAAACACAGAAGGAGTACTCAACAAAAGATCGGGCGCAATATTTCTTCATCTCTAAAAATTTTTACATTTGAATGATGAGAGAGATCTCCTACACTTCTAAAGTGTCTAATAACTCTTACAACTTCTAATTCTTGTCATCTCATACTCTCCCATACTTGCCCCGACTTTTTACTTGTATATATAGGCATATATATACAAGCTCATGACCATAACAAAGGTATAAGTGAGCTAATTATACTTTAATGTACATATGTATACAAGTCTTCATTTTCTGAATATGCACTATCTTCAATCTTCATAAACTAATCTTTTCTTCAATCTTTGACTTCAATCCTTCATCCAAAACATTAATTGGTGGTTGATTTGCACCAACAGATAGTTGGTCCCATCAAGCTTATCTTCAGCTTGAAGCATGCCAAACAAGTCATTGCTACCCACCATTTCACTACGAACAAGAATGTGATAAATCTTTACTTCAACGAAAGCTAAAATGAATGTTGAAACTTCACCTCACAAACTGTCACTCTGATGGCGATTTTGACTACACGAATGGCTTCAAAATGGTGATAAAACCCCAATGCAACTGATGAAAATGTTTCTTGGCTGCTGAAATTCATTGTTCTATGCTACAAAGTCGATTTGCATTGTTAAAATTGTGCACGCAGCATGACACGAAAAACCAAAACCTGAGAAGGAGTTGAACCTGCTCTGATACCACTGTTGAGTGTGTGTAGAAGTGCGAGAGACACATGAGCACACACAAGAAGCAAAAATGCAGCAACACACATGGAGAAGACGGATGGTTGGAATAGCTCTCTATTGACAATGGACTGAACTAAACTAAAAGCTGAATGATATCCCTAAATACAAAGTACCACCACATATGAGTGTATCAAGTATATGGTAACATGGGGAAAAAATCTCTAGCCAGCACTAGAGTAAAAAGTGCCCATGTATAGGGAAAAGGTTCACATCAAAGCTACTCGAGGAACACATAAGTGTAACATGTATGTATGTATGTATGTATGTATGTATGTATGTATTTATGTATGTATGTATGTATGTATGTATGTATGCATGCTTGGATATATGTATGTATGTATGTATGTATGTATATATGTATGTGTGTGTGCGCGCGTGTATATATATATATATATATATGTGTGTGTGTGTGTGTGTGTGTGTGTGTGTGTGTGTGTGTGTGTGTGTGTGTATATATATATATATGTATATATAAGCAAGGGATAAGCAAGCAAGGCCAAACTCTAGAGTAAGTGCCAACAATTGCTCGAACTCCGAACAACAAGAAAGCAAGGAAAAAATGATGCCCGACCACCTAAAGAGGGTTTTTTAAAGCCCAAAAAAAAAGAACTTTCAATCACGCATTCAATACAAATCGAAAGTACCTCACAAATCTGATGAACAACATCTAGCGATGAGCGAACTAAAACAACCATGATATAAAGATGTCCCCTAATTTTTTGATCTTGCTTCCTATACTAAGAGGTGTTATGTCTTAATACGATAAAGACAAGAGTTCAAAGGTAAAAGCTAATGCAATATTTTTTTGTCTTCAAATAGTTGTATCTTGCAAAATTGAAAGAACCAATTCTTTGTTTTCTCACAAATAGTTTTTGCATAAAAGACGAGATGACTTAAAAGGAATGCATGACCAAATAGATGCATTTGTCTCTATTGAAATCGATACCATATCCATTTTGGATGATAGCCATGATGATTATCTATATGCTTAGGCTAGATCATCTTTCTTTATTTCCATAAAGGAAATTCAGCACTAGGCATACAAGTTACTATTGATACTTAAAGTAGCATTGAACATTGCATAAATCATGAGTGGATATATTAGGATAGACCCTCTTGTTGGGGGATTCTTGGATAAGAAGGGATTTGAGTGTTTGTAGGAGAAAAGGGAAAGACAAGAAGAAAGATACACACTGGAAGCCTTTGTCGATTGATTATAATAAGACAAATACAATGTTGAAGCACAATACAATCCAATGCTTCTGTGCACAATCCCACAGAGTGCTCAATTACAAAATACCAAATACCCAAGGGACTTCTTGCTGCCGGCCTCCTCTGCACCAAACCTCCACCTTCTCCAAGCCTGCACTTGTGCACACCTTGCACCAAGCTTCCACTAAGGGGGAGGGATGGGTACCTTCTGTCGGCATGCGTACACTTCAATAAGACCTTGGGA
>CM035434.1:98084460-98146960 GCA_020310875.1 Ceratopteris richardii
GTAATCCACTCAGCCTAGTGCTTAAGTCTCAAGATTGGGAAGGAGAAGATCTTAGGTTCAACCCCCATGGGGAGCATGGGGAGAGAGTTCTCCCAAAGAGCTCTAGAACCTTCTAACTTAAGTTAACCTGAGTTTAGTCGAGTCCAAAGAGACTTAACTCGAGTGGTGAGTACACCTACCACTAGTGGACTCTAATGGAAGGTACTAATGGAGTGGTGGAGGTCGCACATGCACTTGTGGACTCAAGTCACATTTGTGGTCCTCATTGATTCGAGTAGCTATATATAGAGGAATAAGGTTGGGAGGAGAGCCATCTCTCTAGCATGTGGTGGTCCTAATATTTAGTACTTTGCATTGGTATCAGAGCTCTACGCAAGCTTCCATGGTGACCTTGATGGCTTACCATCTTCTTCAAGCTCTTGGAAAGCTTCCATGGTGACCTTCGTGGCTCATCATCATCATCTTCAAGCTCCCATGTCCATTAGATGAGCATGATTTCATCTCATTAACTCTTCATTCTTTTCGATTCTCATAGATATTCTTCATGAGAAAAGCTCGCATGTTTTTCTTTTCCTTGAGAAAGCTTGCCGTCTCTATCTCTTCTTCTTGAAGGAGAAAGTCCTTGTGTGTGTTGACTATAGCAAAAAGGGCAATACTCTTCTTCATCATGGAGTAGGCGGCCATGAGAATGGAGCTAGTGACCTTATTGTAGTGCCAAGTTCTTCAATTTCAGCTTCTCCGTCTTCTTCTTCAAATTTCTACGCATGTTTCTCTCTCTACTTTCTTTGTCCTCATGCACCTACCCACTCCCTTGGCGTTTGGAGCGACCCAGCAAACAATCACGTGGCTCTCCCCACCGCCTCTTTCAACTGTATCAGAGCTTTGAGATGTTTGTTACGTCTCCACCCTTTTAGCACATCTGGATGGGGTTTTGCAGCTAGTGTCCAGCCAATGTGAACTGGGACCAACCAGTTCAGTGTGAACTGGGACATTTCACTTGAGTCCTATAAATAGGACTCAAGACCTCTCATTTGACATTCTTGGCATTTGCAAGGACTGGACTCTTGGCCTCGCATGACAGAGCCTTGCCACCCGTTCTGGTGGGGGATTGGTGGTATAGGACACCAATCCTCTAGAGGTGGCTGCCCGTCGTGTGCTTCACACTCCCAAGCTCGAGGGTGAGCCCGTATTGGCTTTGCAGCTGGGAGGTGAGTCTCATGTCCACCCTTCTATTTGTTTATGAATTTGGCTTGTGACTTGACTTGTCCAACAGGGAGGATCCTAGAGGTTCTAACATTGGTATCAGTGCAGCTCTCTGCTCGTATGGAGGAAAAAGCCAAGATGACGTGCACAAAACCATTAGAGCTCATGGAGCTGTGATGGCTCATCTTAACATGTCTTCCATCCTCTTGTATGGGCGGATCATGTAGCCAGCATAAGGACCTTTATTGAGAGGTATGTGCATGAGTGCTCTCAATGCCAGCTTAATAAAGCTGAACGATTGAAACGAGCAAGACTACTCCACCCACTATAGATTCCCAATAGTAAATGGTCTTCCATTTCTATGGACTTCAAAAAATTTAATCTTTATTATTGTCCCATGGTGAACAAGAATTGATCAACGCTTGGAAAAGCTTGTCCAATACTTAGTCCATAGCAAATGCCAATCCTTGTCAAGGTAGCATAGTTTAAACTACCAATTAGACTTTGATAGGTAGTTATATCCTCAATTTGTTCCCCTTCATGAGCACTTTAGATTCACCTCCATAGGTGTACATGCAACCTTTGAATTCTCCATTTTGAACTTTGCAAGCATATATTTGATGTATTTTCTCTGAGTAAGATACATACTCTTTTCTGTATATACTAGTTCCAATCCTAGGAAGTATATGAGTAGACCTAGATCAATGATTTTAAATTCTTCTTTCATTTGAAGCTTGATCATCCTTATACTTTGAGCATCATTACCTTTGAGCATCATTACCTGTAATTATGATATCATCAACATATACATAGAGGTATATGACTTCATATTGATTCCTCTTGATGAAGAGAGAAGGATTTGTTTGCTCACAATGAATCATCTATCATGCAAATAGGTGACAAGCCTATGATTACAAGCCCTTGGAGCTTGCTTAAGACCGTATAAAGCCTTTTTTAACTTATATACATACTCAGGGCATAATGAATCTTCAAAACCAAGAGGTTGAGCCATTTATACCTCTTCAGATATCCATCCATTTAGAAAAGCATTTTTGACATCCATTTGGTAGATATTCCAATTCTTGGAAGCTACAATGCTCATAAGTACTCTGATAGTTGGCATCTTTGCCACATATGAGAAATTCTCTTCATAATCAATCCCTTGTGTCTGTGCATACCCTTTGGCCACAAGTCTTGCTTTGTACCTGTTAGTAGTCCCATCAGAATTTTTCTTTACCTTGTATATCCATCATGAACCTATGATCTCATAGATGGAGTCTTGGGTATCTTTGCCCAAGTCTAAATTCTTGTAAGGAACTCAACAGGAGGTTAGTGAAGAAGAAGAAATTATTTCATCATCCAGAGTCCGTGGTACTACCAGATTACTTCTTACAAAAAAGCAATCCAGAGGGATTCAAGGGATGCACAAGCACTTTCATTCATTGCAGCGGGAGTCAAGAGGCATATTATACCCCAAATCAGCTCGTGCAGAACCTCTCGTAAAGCTTGGTTGGAGTTAGAGAATCTCTATCAAAGCAGAAACCCTGTTAGGGAAGCTCGTCTAAGGAGACAGTTAGCCAATACAAGGATGGAGCCTAGGGTGTCCCGGGGACGCGTCCCCGAGACGGCACTAGAAAAATGCTGTTTTTTTTCAGAAATATACAATGAATATAATGCACATTGAATGTCTTACCATATGAAATGATCAATAACAACAAATTATAGAAAAACAATGTGTTTAAACTTTCAAGTAGAAACATGTATGAAGCACGTTGAAGTTTAATATTCAAAGTTGTTATACATATTTCATTATTTAAAAAGAAAGAGATTTTACATCATCATCATCATTATCATCATCATCATTATCATCATCATCATCATCATCATCATCATCATCATCATCATCATCATATAAAATATTTAATATCCATAAAAGAAAAGCTAAGACTCAAGAGTCAATGCTGATCTGACATATATGATATCCTATTGTTATGAGTATTGAGAACAAAATGATGTTGGATCATACTATCGAATCTTGAGCAATAAAAAGAGCTAGTGTAGATTCGAGAAAGTAAAACCAAAAAATCTAGAGATTAAATGATAAATGTAATGACTATGGACAAATGAAGAATAGGTTGAAGAGAAGGCTAAGAGGGTTGTTGCGTATGGAACACTGAAGGTAGATTAAGCCTCTATACACGAGATCCCAAGATTCAAGGTAAATATGTGTTTTGATAGAGTAAAGGCCTCTTTTTATGGTTGCTTATGGCCTTAAGGTTCCAGAGACCCCTCAAGCTAGCTCCAAACACTCTTGAGAGAGGCTAAAAAATTTTGATTTTTTTGGGGCAAAAAAATGGTTCTAGTAATACAACCGTCCCGGATTGCCATCCCCAAACAGCGTCATCACATGAAACCGTCCCGGGGACGTGTCTCGGGGACGTTTTGTTGTTTCAGAGAAGTTCATGGGGACGCAAACTGTCCTGGTAAGGCGTCCCGGGTTTTTGGTTGAAGGGGACGGCGTCCCAGCGTCCCTAGGACCCGGGGACGCGTCCCCATGTGACTTTGTTACCACTACATTCGGGAACAGGTATCTAAAAAGCACATAGAGCTAGACTACATACCTACAAGTGAGAATATTGCAGATATTTTTACCAAAGCATTATCCAAAGACAGACATCAAAAGTTTTGCGAATTATTGAACCTTGTACCATTATGACATTGAAGGGGGGATTGTTGGAAACAATGTCAGAATAGCACAAAACCCTGATTTCCAGCAACCCTAATTTTTTAGTACTTAGACAAATTTTAGTCACAGAACATCAAAAATTATTATTTGCTTATTAGATAGTGCTTGAGGAGAGCTTTCATTTGGTATATAGTATTCAGTCATCAGAGGTCCAGATTAGGAGAAAACCCTAACCCTAATTCCTGTGCAAAAAGGGTTTTTACATCATTTTGTTCCTCTCAGCTTCTACATCAAGGAAAGCAAGCTCTAAAGTCTAGCTGACATACATTGTGAGATTGCTGCCATTTTAGCACCAAAAAGCAAGTTAAGCGATATTTTTTAAAAGAAAATCCTATCGCCAATTTTGGCTTTTTTGCAAAAACGAACTTGCTTTTTCTACTTTTGGCATAAGTTTTTCACATGAGCTGATCTAAGGGTATATATTGAGATCCTAGGGTCACTCTAGGCATCGTCCCAAATCATTGGAGAGCAAGGAGTGCTCTACTTTGGAGGTCTTCTACACTTGGAGGAGGTGTGATCTATCTTCAGTGAAGCATTGGAGGAGATTTTGGCAGCCAACCATCAGCTCCTTGCTGACTATTGTGAGTAGTAAGACTAACTTCAGTTTCTCTCTTGCTATTTCATTAGTTTCTGATTTGAGGTTTCTGAAACCCTAATTTCAGAATTAGGGTTTGCTGTGAAATAGTTCTAAATTGTTCATATTCACTCCATTCTCACACACACACTTTCTACATACCTCTTAGGCACTATACACACAAACTCTTCTATCTAATTTCTGAAATTCTGCCTAGATTCAGATTTTGTATCCAATTTCAGCACACATTCAGTTTTGTAGTCATCTACACACATTGTAATTTTACATTCAATATAAGATAGTGTAGGTAAGCATTCTAGCTTACCGTTACACTTGAAGAACTTGTCTATTCTCTCTATCTCTCACTCATCTCTTTTTGAATATTAAGGTGTGTATGCTAAGGTTCATCTGTTGGAAGATCCTAAAACTGTGATTATTGTTGGCAAACTCATCCATGATAAAGTCTTGCACAAAGAACAAACCAATAATATTAAAAATAATAAGAAAATGACGATAAACAAATAAATAATAATAATAATAAACATCAAACAAAGACATTGAGGAAAAATAAAATAAAATAAAAATTTTAAAAATCCCAAAGTATATAAAAAAGAATAAAATTAAATAAAAATAATATTTATTTATTTATTTATTTATTTATTTATTTATTTTTATTTTATTTTTTTTAATTTTAGGATTATAAAAATAAAAAATAAAAAATAATCATAAAATTTATTTTAGAATTTAAAATTTTAAAAATAAATTTGAAAATAATAATAATAATAAATAAATAAATAAATAGCTAAAATAATAATAATAGAACGTTGAGGAATCCAAGATTATTGGTGTGAGTGCTCTTGATTTTGTACCTTACCATAGAAATTGCACACGCATATATACATGCAATCACAAATAGGTGCATGCAATGAAACGCTCTACCCACTAAAATAAAGATTTTAACCACATAATTATTATGACCCAGACGATTTTTTATTAAAAATAATAGTAATAATTTTGAGAAAAAGTACATTTTTATCTGAAACCTTTTCTGAACACTGATCTGGAATTTCCAGAAATGTCCTTATGGTTTTAAAGGTCATTTTGTGACCTTAGCTTATTTCATAATATTCTTCATTTACAGAGGTGAGGTAGTGTGGATGCCAAAACACCATCTAGAGGGCCCAAAATAAACATTCTCTGTTATAATGACTTCTTGTCTGGAGTCTAACATTTGAGAATGTGTATGAAGTTAGGCAACAAAAAACAGGGTAGTCAAGATTGACTTAAATAAAGAAAATGACAATAGGCAGGTGATAAGTCCTGTAAGGCTTGGAGGGGTTAATACTGCTGTGAAATAGAGGTCGAAAACAGGCAGGCTAACATTTGAGCAAATAAGAAAGCTTCTGTGAGAAGCACTTATTGAGCAGATCAGAGTTAAAAAAATGGTGAAATAGCGGTACAGTGAAATACAGGATAGGAAACACAGGCAGGCTAGCCTCTAAGCAACTATGAAGGCTGGTATGAGCAGTTAGTTAGCAGATCAGAGGGGAAAAAAATGTACAAGAGACGGATTCTCTTTCTACTTAGATACACTTCTCTGACTTGCTTCTCATTGAAGTGTCACATTTTGCCTTGCTTCAGCTATCTTCATCATAACAAATAATCCCCAATCTCATATTCTACTGAAAAAACTTGACCTAGTTGTTCCACACCAAAAGCTTCTCTTAGCTTAAAACCCTGTTCGAACAAACTTTGATTTACAGTATCTGTCCTCTCCATATGAAGAGCAGAAACTGAGTGCATAATCTGTATGAAACTGAGGATTGCAGTATGCAAACTTCAGAGTTAATGAAAGGAGGGACAAAAGCCCCCACCAACGGGCCTAAGCATTGAGAACGTGAAGAGCTGAGATTCAGACAGACAGCAAGAACTTAACTGACAACCTACTACACAAAAACTTAACTGATAACCTATCACGCATATGTAAAAGAAGCCTCTAACATTTCTGAAACCAACTTTATCCATCACAACTGTCTGTTGACAATGAAAATTCTTAGAATTTCGAATAAAAAGGCACCCATCTGCCAGCTGAAAATAACAACTCTGCATACAAAAACCTTACCAGGAAGAGAAGAAAAAATTTGTAATTGCGTGCTCCAACGCAATTCACCACCCAAACACAATGGTGATCCATCTTCAAGACACAGCGTCCGCCTAATCGAAAAGAAGTACAATGAATTCATCACCAACAATCACAAGTATAAAGAATAGATTCCTTTCTGAGATGATAGGACTTACTCTGAGAAATGAAGATGCAGTACATAATCACAATAAAGATAGATGTACAAGCACCATCACAGAAATGGATAATTAGGAAAAATTATATCAAATGAAACACAAAAATTAATGGATAGTAACATTCCCTTTACATAATCCCTCCATATGTATTCTGATGTACCTTTATAGACCATATGCCTTTTACATCTCATGCATACTAAAGAAGGTCATATTTCTCCGCCAACTGAGGACGGATGGATCAATGTATACATTCATGTCATACAAAACAACAAATAATGGAAAGAAAGATCAATCAGGTGTACATCCAATCCCAGCTTTGTCCACCCCTTTGTTCCACGTGATAATTTCTTATTGCCAGCAGAGTCACAGATTGACAATCAGAAAATTAGTTACACAGTTTTCTAGAAAATTAAAAATCTCCCCAAGATAGAAAAGATGGATCCTTACAGACAGAGCAATGATGGCAACGTGGTGGTTTGAAGAGGTTGCATTTCTTGCAGAAGCGAACTTTTGAGTTGGGCAAACTGTGGACAAATGTGGTTGAATTGTTTCCTGCTACAGGTTGTCCAGTGGATGCCAGTGGCAGTACCTCAGCTTCAGGATCTTCTGCCATTGAAGGAGTCCATGATTGAGGAACGTGTCCAGGATCAGTCAACACCACAGAGAAGTAACACCATAACAACATGAAGAGCTACAGACACAAGTGTAAAGCAAAAAGGGTTTGGTTAATATGATGTTGAGAAATTACCTTGTGAAAAGTTAGACATTTAACGGTGAACTAAACACAAATAGATTAAACTTGGCCCTATGACAACAGTAAGGATCTAGGCAAGCATGCACATGTGCCCAAGAATAACTGAAGAAAACAATCTTACATAGGTTCACAAGAACTTCAAATGTGCATATCTATTACAATGTCCCACAGTACCACTGTCATTGTTCCATCTGTTATAGCAACCTTCTCAATCGATGTGATAATAAGACCTCTGTTTCCAAGACCATCAAAAGATAATTCTAGAGAGCATTTAAATAACATGTTACACAACAGACATAAAGCAAATGTTGGGGATAACGGCTGCAAGGAGCCCCATGTCCAAGCATATTTTTATCATATTTTTTTGGATCCCATGGGTATTATGTCCATTCACTTGTACAGTTGTTCTTTCAATTAATTCAAGCAAAGGGAGATTAAGCTTCGGCTGAACTTCCTCTTTAAAAAACAAAATCGATAAAAATAAAGGCAAACTCAGCTTTTTGTGAGAGCTAATATAGCTCTCACACAAAAATCAAATAAAAATAAGAGAGCTAATATAGCTCTCACACAAAAATCAAATAAAAATAAAGGCAAACTCAGCTTTTGCGACAGCTTTTTAGTTAGACTTTATTGCCTGTGTAAGCATGAGCTTGGGGGCTTCATAATTATCACATATACTAATATTGAAGTGCTCTCATGCTTGGAGATTGGGAGCAGCAGCTGAGCATTATCTTGGAGTGTGTGCTTATCATCTTCTTGCACACTTGGAGTTGGAGTCATTACTATTTTTTACCTATACCTCTCTTGTGCATATTTGCTCTCTTTGTGTGTATAATCGTATCTATCTTGGTTCTTGTGCTAACAATTTGGTAGCAGAGCTAAGTTTGTGCTAGGTGAAGTCAAGTCAACACACTTTGAATTTGGTCAAAGAGCTGGATCAAACTAAAGCCCCAACCCCTTCTTTCTCTTTCTTACTTCCTTTCACCCTGTTTGACTTGTTCTAAGGCTGCTCAACTCTGATCAACACTGGTCAAACCTGGTCAACTCTGTCCATCACAATCAAACCTGCAAAACAGAGGTCAACATCATAGTCTATTTCAAATCATGGGAGATCATGACCGATCAAAAGTGTTGGCTTTGGTACAAAATCTTTTAATTGCTAAAGATTTTCTGGGATTATGTGACAATTTACCTAGAACCGATGGACCTTGACAAACACCAAATACAGAAAGAAGAATTGATGAGGCTTTTACTTCCATTAGGGGAAGATCTAATGAGGCTTCAACCTTTACTGAACCAGAGACACCACCCACTAAGACAACTCAGGCACAAGCACAAGCACAAGAACAACGTAAGTGGGATGCTAGGCATGCACAAGCCCTTGCAATCATCTATTTATCTGGAAACAGGTTTGTCATACCACACTTGCATTCATATACAACCTCTCAAGAAGCTTGGAATAGACTGGAGGATCTCTTCGATTCATCCAATATTGCTAGAAGCAATATTTGAAGAGACCATTACTTAACTTTAGAATGGAGGAAGGTAGTCTGTCCAAGACCACCTAACTAGAATCCAAGATCTTATAGATCAATTGATTAACATTGATGCAGTCCTTGATGATGAGGAGCTTGTGACCATCACTCTTAACTCACTAGCCAAGTCCTACATGACTTTGCTTACAACATTTCCTATAATTGACATTGCTGTAGCTTTTTGTAAATCGCAAAACTTGTTGCTACCGGAAGAACAATCCAAGATAAATCTAAATATACAAGAGTCTATGCAAGACTTAGCCCTAGTTACCAAGAGTAAAGGGAAAGGTACTAAAGGAAAGGACAAATGGAAGAGTAAGAGTAAGTCTTCAAATTCTAGTTCTAGCTCCAAAATTTATAAAAGTAGTAGCTCCAAGTCTAGTAAGGATTCTAAGGAATCAAAGAGCTCTCCTTCTGATAAGGAAAAAAAAAAAAATTCAGAAAGGCACCAGCTTCTATTGGAAGAAGCTTGTCACTACATTGAGGAGTGTAGAGACACATTAGCAAAGATGAAGAGAGATTCAAGAAATGCAGTAGATAATTAGGAGTCTATTCATAATGATGATGAGAATAAGTCTAACAATGCCAATATGATAAGTGAATGTGAACAAGACTTTGTCTTTGCCACAATCACTAATCTAGATAAAGAGGAGGCTAATAACATCTCTTTAACTGAAATTGGTTATTGGATAGTGGTGCTCAAAATACATCACTCCCCATAAAAACTTGTTGCCTGGTATCACTTCTTCTAATCCAAACAAGTGGGTCACATGTGCAAATAATCAAATAATCACTCTCTTCCTGTTAAAGGCATAGGCATTGTTCCTTAAGAGAAAAAGTGGGATAAATCATAAAATACCTACTTTGTGGTGTTTTTTATGTGCTTGAGATTGCTAAGAAATTGATATCTATTCCTTCCCTTCTTAAAGTAGGTTTGAAAGTGACATTTGATAACACAAACTATTTTGTAAAATATAACACTTTGGGAAAAACATTGTTTCCAAGTACTTTTTCCAAAGGATTAATTCACTTAGACTAGTCTATTGCCCTTGTACTACAAGATAGCAATAACTTGAAGAACACGGAGCTTTGGCACAATAGATATGGTCATCTAAATTTTAATGATCTAATGATCTTGAAAAAGCATTATTTGGTTAGATCCTTGCCTGATTTAGAGATCCCTCACTCTGAATGTGAAAGTTACATTCAAGAAAAAATGCTCTAATTTCCTTTTGAGAAACAATTCATGTCTAGAGTTTCTAGAAAACTTGACCTAATCCATTCCAACCTTTATAAGCCTATGAGGATTGAATCTAGAAATGGATTCACTTACTTTGTGACATCTATTGACGATGGTTCTAGATTTACTTAGATTTTTTGTCTAAAAGCCAATTCTGAAGTGTTCCCTAAGTTCAAAAATCTACTCACTCTTGTTGAGAATGAATCAAATGAGAAGATTAAAACTGTAACCTTCTGAAGAGTTCAATGATTTTCTTACATTTAGAGGTATTAAGCACCAATTGACTATTACAATGACTCCCAAGTTAAATTGTGTAGTTGAAAGAATGAATAGTACTCTTGTAGGAATGACTAGAACCATGTTGTTGAACAAGAACTCTCACATTATTTTTGGTTTGATGTGCTCAAGTGTGTTAATCATATTAAAAATAGGGCTCCTACTAAAGTAATCATGTTAAAAACTCCATATGAATCATATTATCGTACAAAACCCAATATTGAGTATTGGAGAGTTTTTTGTTGTCTTGCTTATATGCATGTGCCTAGTGAAGTAAGAGGTAGTTAGACCAAAATGCACTCACATGCATTTTTATTGGCTATGATAGCAAAGGATATAGACTAATTGATCGTGAGACCAAGAAAACTGTGAGTAGAGATGTGATATTTCTTGAAGATAAGCCTTTTGTTGATGATGATAAGTTTCATTAAAACCGCTCAGTGCTAATCTACATTTATTTGTGAATGGCAAAAAGATAATGAGATATGAGACATCTATGCCACCATCTCCATGAACTCAAAGTCCCCATCCATCACCATCTAGTTCTAAGACCATTAGTAAGCCTCTAACATTGCCATCACCATAACTTAAAATGTTTCTTCTACTCCTTATCCTTCAAAAACCGACTAATACAAAATCTTCTAAGAGGATTCCAACATAGGTTTTATCTACTCTTAGTGAATCTAGCTTAGAAAGACCTCTTGAGTACTAAACTTGAAGAGAAGCTAGACTTGCAAAAAGCAAAAGAGCTGATTATGTTTTTGATGATTGTATTAATTATTGTACATTCAAAAGTTCCTTGAAAACTTTGGCATGCAAGATTGTAAAGCTATTTTCACACTTACGGAACCAAATCTTAAATTGACAACTTACAATATGCAGAAGAACCCTTTGATAGCACATTATATAGTCAAGTTGTGGCTTGATCTATGTATGTAGTAGCAAACCTGATATCCAATATTCAGTACCGCATGCAAGTAGATTTATGCACCAATCTTCAATGACACATTAGAAAGCATTGAAAAGAAACTTTCAGACATTTATGGAAAGCGAAAGTCTTTTATCTTGAGTTTCCAAGGAAAAAAAAAAAGTGATTCTAAATGGACAAGATATATAGATTCTAATTGGGCACGTGATTTGATGATAAAAAATTCATAGCAGATTATTGTTTCTTTCTTTGTGATTGACTCTTATCATGATAAGTAAGAAACAAAACACTATAGCTACTTCAAACCATAGAATGTATTTGGATACAAAAATTTTGCAAGATTTACATTTTGAAGATTCTCTATATACAAGTATTTTCACAAAGTCAATGTGTAACCGCACTAGCTAAAAATCCAATGTTCCATTCAAGAACAAAACATCTTGAAGTTCATTACCACTAGATCGGAGAAAAGATCGTTGAAAGAAAAATTGAACTTCAATACATTCCAACTCAAGATGATGTTGCGGATATCTTTACCAAAGAATTACCTCGAGACAGATTTGTGCAACACAAAAAGAAGTTAAATCCGAAAGCATACAAATAGAATTTGGAGGGTGCACTTATATGCATTTATATATTTTGGACATTATCTTTTTAGCTTGTATAGGTTTATTTTTATCATTAGTAGGTCAGATCCAACATGGTCAAAAAATGATCAAAAACATGTATTTTCACCATATAATTGTTGAACCGAGGAGATGTGCTCAGGTGATGCAGCGGCTGTGGTAATACCCCCTTTGGCTGAGTAGAAGGGTTGGAGGTGCAAGGAGCAGCCCACGCAGCAGATAGACAGAGATGGAGAGAGAGAAATTCGAATTTGGAGAGGAGCAGATTGTTTGGGGGCTTCACTAAAGAAAGAAGTGAGCCCTAAGTTTATTTGAGTTCACTTTTATAGGAACTGGCCAAGTTCACATTGAACTTGGCCAAAAGAATAAATAATGAGTACATTAAGCCTTATAAAAGGCCTATAGAAATGTGTACAAGTAAGGGGGTCATTTAGGACCTTTACCCCAACAACCTCCCACTTAAAGGCATAAATGACGCATTTAAGCTACGTGACTCCCACCATCTGTATACATAGCTCATGTTGTGCTTTAGACAAGCACTTAGTGAGAACATCTGCAAGATTCTGTGATGTATGAACCTTAACAAGTGTGATAAGGCCATCCTCAAGCACTTCTCGAATGAAGTGATATCGCACATCAATATGCTTAGTGCGTGCATGAAACATGGCATTCTTTGCCAAACATATGGCACTCTGGCTATCACAGCCAAGCATAGGTGCCTTGTTTGACAAGCCAAACTCACTGCATAATCGTGCCAGCCATATGGCTTCCTTGGAAGCCTCAGTGGCTGAAATGTATTCAGCCTCTGTAGTGGACAAAGCAACAATCTTTTGCAGCCTTGAGCACCATGAAACAGCACCTCCTGCAAGAGTGAATATATATCCACTTGTGGATTTACGTGTATACAGATCACCAGCCATGTCAGAGTCACAAAAGCCTTTCAGCTCCAATGGATCTTTGCCATAGCAAATGCATTTATTTTTGGTCCCCTTCAAGTACCTCAAAATGGACTTTACTGCTTTCCAATGAGCTTTGCCTGGATTAGCCATAAACCGGCTCACAACTCCCACTGAATGGGCAATGTCAGGCCTAGTTGCAACCATAGCATACATAAGTGAGCCACAAGCTGAAGCATAAGGCACATTTTGCATGTCATTGATTGCTTCTTGTGTTTTGGGACAATCTTTCTTGGAAACTTTAACATATGGCTGCAATGGCACTCCAAGAGGCTTTGCATCAGCCATGTTAAATCTGTCCAGCACCTTTTCAATGTATTTTTCCTGCGACAAATACAATATGTGCTGGTCCCTTTGTCTTCTAATCCTCACTCCAAGGACATGCTTTGCTGCCCCAAGGTCTTTCATTGAGAAAGCAGATTTCAGCTGCTGTTTAAGAGCATCAATGGTGTCTCTTTTCTTACCAGCAATCAGCATATCGTCAACATATAAGACAAGAATAATAGGGCTGCCATCTACATCAGTTTTCGTATACAAACAGTGATCAGCATGGCTTCTTTTATACCCTTGTTTGAGCATGAAAGCATCAAACTTCTTGTACCATTGTCTAGAAGCTTGTTTCAGCCCATACAAGCTTCTATATACTTCGTCTTTTTCATCTTCTTCCTCAATCTTTCATAAAAAGAGATTTCTCTCTCTACTTTCTCTCTCCTCACGTAGTTGATCACCCACTTAATGTCGGAGCAACCGCAAACACCTTCACATAAATTTACACGACCTCTTTCAATTCATATCAAAGCCCTGTGCCATTTTGCCGTGGCCAATTCGCTGCCAGTGGAAGCCTTTCTCAACCCACAATAGATCTAAGGTGAAATTTCAAATTTTTCAAATGTTTCATCGCAAAGACCTTTCATTTCCAAGTCTAAATCCCCTTGCCCAAGTGTTTTTCAGCCTTGTATAAGCTGAAATCCCAGGTTGCAGGTCTTTATTGCAACTATGCACTCCCATTTTGAGTGAGAGTGAATGAAAAGACTGTCTGGGAAGCTTTATTTGCTAGAAATCAAATTACTGTATGTCATTTTTGCCAAAAAAGCCCAAATCTCAAGCAAATTTGTGAATAAAACATCAAGCTTCTGTAAAATTAAGCTCCAAAAGTATCTTTGTTGTCTTATCTAAGTGACTTGTGGTAACACAACAACAAATTCTTGTAATTTTTGGAAGAATATTAATTTATGAAATTTTCTACAAGAAATTTCAGAATTGTGCATTTGTCAATTTTTATCACATTTGATCTATTCTACTTTTTTAACACCTAAAACACTAGAAATGACATCTCCTTTCTCAAAAGTGAAGACTTCTATGTACTGCTTCTTCTTCTTCAATTTTCTATGTAAAGAGCTTTCTCTCTCCTCACACAACTAATCATCGACTTGCATAGTGCGACAAATCATGATTTTTTGTTGAAAATAAAAACCTTTTAACTCGTTCTTGATCGAAATATCTCTGACAATTTTTGTTACGATTTTTTTTTATTATACATACTTAGGGCAACCTTCAGATATGTGCACTTTTTCTAGCTTGTGTGTTGACCATTTTATTTAGATATTATGTAGAGCTTTATATCTTGATTTATAATGTCGTATGTATTACTAATATACTATATGTGATATATATGTGAAATGTATACACTTTGTGTTATAAAAATCAAAAT
Source organism: Ceratopteris richardii (assembly GCA_020310875.1). NCBI lineage: Eukaryota > Viridiplantae > Streptophyta > Polypodiopsida > Polypodiales > Pteridaceae > Ceratopteris > Ceratopteris richardii. The sequence continues at coordinate 98,099,308 of CM035434.1, forward strand.
CTCTTCAAAATGATAAAAACCTCACATCTAATTTTGGATATGCACAACATAAACGATTCAAACGATTGAATCTTGATTTAAATCACTTGGTCCTACTATGCCCACTTGATGTTTGGAGCAATTGTGCACACCTTTGGATAGCTTTCCATGGCCTCTTTGAGAGAACACCTAGAAGTTTCAAACATTGTAAATGTCTCTAGTACAAACAAGCAAACCTAGAAGTTTCAAACATTGTAAATGTCTCTAGTTCGGACAAGCAATAAATAGATTTGCATTTGTTGAAATGTCACATAGAAGAGATCATATGTAATATTGACAAGTGTCCCTACTAAGTATTTCATAGGTGATGGTTAAGGGAATGTTTAGCTTCCCATTGGCATGTTTTCGGCACTCCTTCAAGACCTAGAGAAAAGAAACTTTTGAGATGCATTAGTTGGGATAGCCCATATACAATCACTTCTTCTAAACAATCCAGTTTTCAAAATTACCATTTTCCCCAAGTGCATCTTCTGTACTATCATTATGCCATCCAAATAATCTCTTAAACAGCCTGTTGCATGCATACTGATATTTTCTTCAGTCAACAAAAATTCCTCCCATCTACTGAGTATCTTGAATTCTCGACTCTATCGCTAAGTTTCGATGTTTCTAACAAGTTATTTACTACATAAATTCAAGATTATCTACTTCTAGCATGTTACTTGAAACTTCAGAGGTTCAACTCTCAACAAAATTAAAATTGATTTAGGTGTTGCCAAACTTGTGTCAAACATAAGTAGTCCTAAAGAATCATTTACACAGTATATCATCTTAAAAGGTCCAACCAAAAAACCCAAATAAAAAACAATTATCTTCTTAAAAGATTCATAAAGTCCTAAAGCTTTCCAAATGGATAACAAAGTTAATTTTTCAAGTTTTCTTTCTCTCTAGTTAGGATCTATCTCTATTATGAAAACCGAGTACCCAAGGTTACCATTCTCTGAGATGTAAGTGTCAAATCAGGTACATTAGATATCTAATGATAGTTTTTCATTAGTTTCAATAAATCTAGTTGGTATGACTAGATCCCTAAGATACAAGTAGGAGGAGGTATGTTTTTCTAAGAAAAAATATATGAGATTTTAAGGGTAAATGAAAAAAGCTCGATGTTTATTATTTGTTGATATAGGTATATGAAACTATTCCTTTTTAATCAGTATCCAGCAGTGAGCTAGATGCAAGTTGTCACTTGGTAACTGCATTATGTAACAATCAAATATATGTCTGATCAGATCTATCTTGTTGTATCACATATTTACCGGCAAGACAAGGCACGTCAGATTGCTTTCAACCACTGCCATGATTACCATCTAGCAATGTCCCCCATTTGTTGCTGGTTTGGCTACTAATACAATCAGCTTCGAGATATCACTTTGAAGCAGTAGACTTCATCAAGTACAGCAGATAACCAATCATTCATCATATCACTTAACAAATTATCATCAGTTAACCAAGTCACTCTTCAACTTCACATATTTCATTGACACAATTCTGTATCAAAAGCAACCTATTATCAGTAATTCAACCTCAGTTATGTGGCTGTTGTAATGCTTCATCAATTCCCTCTCTTCTGATTAGTATACTGTTTACTGAATTATAGAGCCAAAGAACTAATCTACCAGGAAATCCAACATGAGGTATCAGAGAAGGAATATATTCAAGAGAGTACTTATTCCCAATGGGATCTTGTCAAAAGTAAAGAAGAGAAAGAGACGGACAGATACCACAGAAGCAGAACCGAACTTGAAGTTATACTTGTAAATTCACAAGGAAAAAGGAGGGGGCAGAAGCCCCAGTAAGAGAGAAAATCAGGCTTGTACACATGGCGAGCCTAGCGCAGTTTAGAAACAACGTCACCGACAAGAAATAATTCTGATAGGCACTGGGATTGCAAATAATCTATGACAAGTCTTCTCTATTATTGCTCTCAGCTTATGTCACGAATATGCCCATCATATCTCAAGTCTTTATAGCATTGTTCAAGTTTGAATAGTACTGGATTTACTTTTTGGTGCTCAAAAGCAACAGCCAAAGCTGTCATGCATCATATACCTTCCTTTGAATTGCATATGAAAAAGAGAATTCCTACTCCACTTATGTCAACATTTTAGAAGTTATAACTCAATATATGAGTGTCAATGAGCATACCGAAATTGCTTAGTTAGGAAAAATTTGCTGAAAAGTCATCCACCATCATATGACACGCTGATAACAACTCTCAACAATCTGCCTCATCTTTAAGAAAAATAATTGCTTCAATACATCAGAAAAAGGGGGGCATATATATATATATATATATATATATATATATATATATATATATATATATATATATATATATATATATATATATATATATATATATATATATATATATATATATATATATATATATATATATAGAGAGAGAGAGAGAGAGAGAGAGAGACACACACAGAGAGAGACAGAGACAGAGAGAGAGAGAGAGATTATTTCAACAGAAGTTTTTACTATGCTAGTCAAAGTGCAAAAAAGATCAAGTATCTAAAAACTATGCAAAGCCAATAATCCTGAATCAGAATTCCCAGAGCAGAATCATTTCATATCAAAATCTTGCTCGGAAAAAACATCAAAAGATATAAAGAATGAAATAAAGAAGTTGAATTCACTACTAATGAAGATGATGTCCTTTTAGAAAATAGTAAGTTCAGTTCATTTTTATATAACTACAAATTATGTGAGGTGACATGGATCTAAGTATTAACTTAGTGCTTCTGTAACTGTAAGTGAATCCGAATAAAGCTCATGCTTTCATTTCACCTTAATCTCGATCATCTTGATGTATTTTTTATCATTTGGTCTTCAAGGCTGAGTGTCAAAAGACATCTCTAAAAGAGCGGGTTTACCAAACAGTCAGATCTCATCGGATCATATACCTCATTTTAGTGTTCCACTGAAAAGTGGTGTGTCAAGTGTAGATGTCACTTAAGGTTTATTAGATAGACTAGTTTACTTAAAATTTAGTAAGCTCTAATAGAATAGTTGATTTGATTGAATACATGGAGACAGACTGACGGACACACAGAAAGACAGAAGTGCATGCATACATGCATCCATACATACATACGGAAAGACAGATAAACAGACAAACAGAAATGCACGCAAACATACGTCCATGGACATACATACACACACACACATGCATATGCCATAAGTACATGCATACATACAGACATCAATACATGCATACATACATACATGGATGCATGGATACAAATGTACATATATGTATAGGTATATATGTGTGTGTATGTATGCATGTACATAAATACTTTAAATATGTATATAAACCATGCATCCATATATCTGTACAGATAGACATATAGACAAGAACAAATGCATAGATGCATGCATATATACATCCATGCCTAGATGCACAAACATACATACACACATACATAGACAAACATATGCACATTGCAAATACATACGTACATACATACATACATATATGTATATGTATATGTATATGTATATGTATGTGCCCATGCATGTGCACATGCATGTTGTCGAGGGCATGGGCATGGGCATGGGCATGGGCATGGGCATGGGTGTGGGCCTAAGCATGGGCCTGGGCATGAGTGTGGACATGGGCATGGATATAGGCATGGGCATGGGTATGGGCATGGGCATGGGTGTGGACTTGGGAATTGGCATGGGCATGGGCATCGGTGTGGGCATGTATGTATATGTATATAATATGTATGCATGATGATTTGGTGATGCCTCAGGAGGAGATCTAGTTGCCTAGAGGACTCCAAGGGTAGTCAATGAGCTTGATTGGCCCCAAGGGATCATGATGCCTATATTACAGAGGAACTCCTTTGAGAAGTGGCTCAGGCAAGATGATCTAGTGACACTTTAGGAGGAGATAGGGAGCTTGATGGACTTATTCATGATGTTACACTAGACCTTGTGATGATTTTGGTAAGATGACTAGGAAGCCTAGTGAGGCTTCTTGTCGAGATCACTGATGAAGTGGAAGCAAGACCTTGAGTCTTTATGACTTAAGAACCGGTTAGGATGTTGACATACCAGCTCCCATGTTTGTTGCCCATGAAATTGATGAGGAATAAGGGGGGAAGAGATACGTCCCCAAACCCAATGGACATCAAGATGAGCACATATAGTCAACTGTGGAGTGTTTTCCCAAATGATTGGACAAGTCAAAGAGCATTGCAGGTACTGTACTCAGGGATGCCTCCCTTTGACGATAAGTTGAAAGCTATTTTTCTTCTTATGACACTTCCTGATTCTTGGGAGACCTTGGTGGTCTCATTATCAAATAACCCCAATCTTATTGTTGATGGTGTGAGGGGTTCTATATTGAACGAAGAAATCAAGAGAAAAGCAAGTGGTGAAGGAGGCACTTCTGCAAACATGATCAGAGGCATATCAAAGAAGAAGGGCTCTTATTCACAAAGGAGTAAGAGCAAAAGCAAAGAACGGGGAAGCTCCAGCAAGAAGCAGGGTACTAATGTGACATGTTATCAGTGTGGTAGGATAGGCCATAAGAAGCTAGAGACAAAAGAAAGGACAAGAAGGAAGACGGGACAGATGGACAGGACAGCCAAAAAGAGAAAGAGAAGGCCAATGTGGCCTCTAGTGTTGTTATTGAGGAGCTTTCAAATATGGAAGATATTTTATGTGCTACTATATCAGTTCACGATGCTCATGCACATGATGTCTCTTGCAACGTTCATGTACAGGACATGTCGATCACTAAAAGTGATCTAACTAATGCTTTATTGACTGTAAATAATGCATTATCCCAGACATGGATTGTCGATTCTGGTGCTTCATTTCATGTGACTCCTGTCAAGGAGTGTTTTGTTACTTTTCATGCGGGCAGCAAGGCAGTTAGGTGCACTCAGTTCGGTGCATTCAGTATGTTTAAGGTTCGAGTGCCGAACCTTACCTTCGAGGTAAGGTGCGCAAGGTGCGTTTATATATATATATATAAATATAGATAGATAGATAGATAGATAGATAGATAGATAGATAGATGACTGCATACATACATACATACATACATACATACATACATACATACATACATACATTCATACATACATAAATACATATAGATATACATACATACATACATACATATATACACACACACATATTTTGAAGTCATAGAAGTTAGTACGTACTACTTACACATATATATCCAAATCATAAAGCTCAAATCTAAATTTGAAACCATCATACATGTCCTCTCTCTCTCTCTCTCTCTCTCTCTCTCTCTCTCTCTCTCTCTCTCTCTCTCTCTCTCTCTCTCTCTCTCTCTCTCTCTCTCTCTCTCTCTCTCTCTCTCTCTCTCTCTCTCTCTCTCTCTCTCTCTCTCTCTCTCTCTCTCTCTCTCTCTCTCTCTCTCTCTCTCTCTCTCTCTCTCTCTCTCTCTCTCTCTCTCTCTCTCTCTCTCTCTCTCTCTCTCTCTCTCTCTCTCTCTCTCTCTCTCTCTCATCATGCACGAGAGGCGAGAGCGGTCACTTCAGCCCACACATCAGCCACGGGTGAGTACCCAGCAGACCATTACCCAGTTCTTTCAGCGAGCTGAGCTACATCAGAGAGGTCCTTCTATAGGGCTCACGCTCCACCAGGCAGCAGCACAGAGAGCACGACGCCGACCATGCATGGTAGGATATCGTCGACCGCGACTATATCAGGAGGATATCTCACGCATCAGGACAACCTACGACCACATGATGGAGCATAGGCGTACCACCACCCCCTGGGTTGTCTTCCTTCAGGAGGCACTGAGACCACCACCGATGTACCACATACTACACCCACCTCCCCCCATCATGAGTAGCTAGGGTGTTTTACTCACTCATATTATGGATCCTTTGTATTAGGTGGCCACTATCTGCTGAGCCAGAGCCACGTCTCCCCAGCCTTTTACCAGCCCTAGATAGATAGCTTTTATTTATTTCGTTTCATTTTCTCCACATGGCTACTACACTTGTACGTGGCGTTTGTCTCATAGGCCAAATTTGGCCTCCAGAAGACGTTAATATGACTCTCTCTCTCTCTCTCTCTCTCTCTCTCTCTCTCTCTCTCTCTCTCTCTCTCTCTCTCTCTCTCTCTCTCTCTCTCTCTCTCTCTCTCTCTCTCTCTCTCTCTCTCTCTCTCTCTCTCTCTCTCTCTCTCTCTCTCTCTCTCTCTCTCTCTCTCTCTCTCTCTCTCTCTCTCTCTCTCTCTCTCTCTCTCTCTCCCATGGCTCCCAAGTTGGAGGAACAGCTGGCCACTTTAGAGCATGCCCTCCGAGAGTTGATAGGAAAACACAAGAAAGAAGGAGATTCTGCACTTAACGGGGTTACCCGTAGAGTCGTCGCCCTCGAAGCCAAGGTGGCAACCTTGGAGAAGGAAAACGAATCCCTTTGGGAAGAGCTCCTTGCTATCCGCAAGCAACACTCACGGGACCGGGAGGAGCTCCACACTGAGCTTACTGATATGAGAACGAAACTAGACAGCATGCGCAAGGAGGGGGAGATCGCCCCACAGCTAGAGGACATTCGGTTGACTATCAAGAAGGACTCAGGAGTGCATGGAGGTGGTTCAGAACGAGCTTGAGACTAAGAAAGATGGATGGGTCGAGGTTGTAAAAAAGAACCTTCGTCAGGAGGCAAAGAAAAACAACCACCATGAGGAGATCCACATAGTACATACCACCATTGAGGAGGAGCGGATGCGACAAGCTCGCAGGCTTAATGTTCGCATCTCCGGCCTCACAGAGACAGACGGATCACCAGAGCAGGACGGGCGTCGCTTGTGCACACTACTTGGATACCGCGCGGATGAGCCTCTCCCTTTCATCAGAGCCTAGAGAGCAGGACGGGACACCACATGGAGCAGAGCACTTATCATTCAGTTCTCAGATGAGACCGAGAGGAGAGATTTCCTAAGACGACGGGAGGTACTACACACTACACTGGGCACCCCCATCTATTTGGATGACGACCTCACACGGATGCAGGTAGAGCACAGGCGTGCATGCATGCCGCGTGTCATCCAGGCCAGACGAGAGGGACATCGTGCCCTATACAGAGACGGTCGGGTCATCATTGATGGACGGCATATTGACTAGGGATTTGCGGCCTATAAGGAGGTGCACATTGGAGTCTGGAACTGCAATGGATCTTTGTGGACACATCCAGGGGGCCTCGAGGAGGTGATGTAGGGGAGAGACATGATCTTCTTGACAAAGACACACGAGAGCCCGGGGAGGAGCCTACCGAGGATTGAGGGTTATATGTGGGAGTCAGTTCACCCCCGACAGATGAGACAGCACACCACACGAGGATAAGGAGTAGCCGTGCTCTACAGACAGTCACTACAACACAGGGTATAGGTGGTAGCCAGAGACCCAGAGGCATGTTTCATGTGGATACGCCTCCAGCTATCAGAGGAGAGAGCAGCGTATTTCGCCGTATGCTATATTGCACCCATCGGTTCGCGCTTCACACATTCCCCCGAGCAGCTATCAGGGGAGGAGGGACCAGACATCACATCGCCATATGACTGCCTCAGTGACACGATTATGGAGTATACGGGGATGGGCAAAGTCTTCCTTGTAGGAGACTTCAATGCCCGCACTCAGAGCCACCAATGTGATGTCTACGACTTTGACGACCCTGAGATGCTTCGTACCATAGAGGACATGCCTACACTCAAGCATGAGCGCACACGGCCACACCCACTTCATACGGCTGACACCTACTCTAGATGGAAGAAGCACACCGTCTCGTTATATATAATGGGATGGGGACCTGGCCCACCTCGAGCGGTCTCACCTTCATTCCACCCACGACACCACAGGGAGGCAGTGTGGTAGACTATGTTATCGAACCCCCGAAGGCGACACATCTCATCACCTCATTCACTATCCCACCCTTACCGATTGGAGCTGATCACGCATATCTTGCCCTATCCATTCGCGGCTCACCATGCATATCCCACCCCGTCACCATACAGCCATGAGCCCATACCACCATTCACTTTAGACATGAGCTAGCACATATCTATAACTCCCATGTACGAGAGCACATCTACTCCCTTGATCCCTCTGCCTCCTTGGACACCCTCACCGCCCACTTCTCCTCGATCCTCCACACATCTGCTACTCTCAGCTTCCCATACACCACCCACAGCACCGCACATTCGACACGGCTGGGGCATACACCCCAGAATAGATGGTACGATGAGGAGTGTAGGCGACTATACCGACATCTCAGAGCACAGAGTATCTTGGGATCCATCACAGAGAGGGAGGCACGACGACAGATGCGAGCCCTCACACGCCGGAAGCGGCGAGCTTTCGAGGAGCGACAAGAGGCAGAGTTGATCGACCTTCTCATGAGTAGGGATTGTGCCACCGCGTGGAGGGCACTACGTGAGGCACGCCCACCTACACCCATAGCAGATCCTCAAACTTGGCACACCTACGCCTAGAGGTTATATGACGTCCAAGGACAGCCGCCATTGCCGATCCCTCCCACACCGCGTTCTGTGATATCCGCCCTCTTCACGGCACGCATGGTACGACAGACCATCCATAGGCTACAGCATGGCCATTCAGCAGACCACACGGGGCTACAGGGAGAGCACTTTATATAAGCAGCAGATGTAGTTTCCTTGCTTTGGTTGAGGGATTACCTGACTCATGGACTATGCATACCATTACGCCTATCCATAAGTCCGGCGATATGATGGACCCAGGGAACTACAGGACTATTATGATAGGCCATATCCTGGCCAAGATCTATGGGGCAGTACTAGAGGAAGAGCTCAGTACACACGCGGAGGCAGATGGGATGAGAGCACCCGGCCAGGCAGGCTTCCGGGGCACTTTCTCCACCATCGACCACATCTTCGTGCTTCGTTGCTTGATTAAGAGCGTGAAGGCGAGGAAGCAGAGACTATACTGTTGCTTTGTGGATTTCCGCAAAGCTTCGACATGGTCCCGAGAGAGAGACTACTACGGAGGCTCCAGGAGTTACAGCTACCATCAGACATGCTATGGGCCATCCACGCTTTGTATCCACGAGTCACAGGCAGTGTACGCTTCCCCTACAGCCTATCAGATAGCCTTGTTAGCACCATTGGTGTGAAACAAGGTTGCCCTCTCTCACCCACTCTCTTCGGTCTCTACATCGACGAGATCACGGAGTATATACAGCGAGCAGGAGACCTCGGAGGAGACCTCGGAGGTACGCCAGTACACATCCTATTATATGCTGATGACATTGTCCTTCTTTCAGAGTCACAAGAGGGGTTGCAGTCACATTTACAGGCGCTCGATACCTTTTGCATGGAGAGAGGACTCACAGTGAACCTTGGCAAGACCAAGGTCATGATCTTCCATACCTCCAGGACAGTACGCCATCACGCCTCTTTCACTGCAGCCGGAGGATAGATGGAGGTAGTGGACTCCTACGTCTACCTACGTGTCACCTTCTCGGGAGCACAGGGGTATTCTCCATGGCACATGCCACGAGAGATAGATTGACGCGAGGCTATGCGGCACTTGCAGGATTGGAGAGACATTGCTTTCAGACACATTTTCAGGAGCCCCGGACTAAGGGGTGGCTCTTTGACACTCTAGTGACACCCGCATTGATGTACGCATCAGCAGTACGGGCACCAAGGATCACGGAGGCAATGTGGACGCGGATTGAGAGGCCCCAGGTCACCATGATCTCACGCTTGCTGCGCAGCAAGCCCTCCGTTCCACATGATATTATACGAGCTGAGCTTGGCACACCACCGATGCTAGTGGAGGCCCTCTTCCAGTTGGTGACCTTTATTCTGAGAGTTAGAGAGTTCCCCACCAGCCGACTCACCAGGCTTGCATTTGAGAGCTCTAGACATTTGGCAAAGACAGGGCATGAGAGAGTATGGTATGCACAGACTTACGGATGGTTAGCAGACCATGGCATGAGCATTACGGATCTCCCCCCTTTTCAGTATGACCTCTCTTCCCCCCACATTATCCTCTCTCTTTCGGAGAGGAATAGGATCATCCGTCAAGACCTACTACATATACACGTCAGGGAGACATGGATAGCACCACGGGAGCCTCTTCCCACAAAGAGGCAACACTACAGAGAGCACTTCCTGACGGTGACAGCAGATGGTTTCATTCAGAGACCACGATACATGGATACATACATGGCACAAGCTGAGAGAGTGGCCATTGGGCAGCTCAGAGTATCATCACACCAGCTCGAGATTGAGGTTGGGCGAGCGACATATACCCCGAGGAGCGAGAGATTATGCAAGATATGCCGAGAGAAGGTAGAGGAGGAGGAGCACTACACATGTAGATGCCAAGCATATGAGGACATCAGAGACCGCTACCCACAGCTCTTCAAGGGGCCCAGAGAGATTAGGGCTTTATTGGGGACAAAGGACCAGCGCCCTCTAGGTTGTTTCCTAGTAGAGCTCAAGCACCGCCGTGCATCACTTCTCCAGCCGCAGATGGAGATACACCTGGCCACCCCCCCTCAGACTTATATTACAGATTTTTTCAAACCCACATCCACTCGAGGTCCCAACTCGTGCGGGGTGTCACATTACACAGAGCAAAGGAGCTTAGACAACAGCGTCGACGACTGAGACCCCCATGCCGAAGAGCTCGTCCACATCAGAGAGAGATTCAGGCGATTCACACACGCCATGACATGGAGATACGGAGACGTCAGCAACGCACCCCTGTCGATTTGGACGTTCAGAGCATTTTGAGGATCTCCATGATGCCTTACCCACCGATGCATTATATTCTACGCCCACTCCAGGCATTCAGTGGGTTGTGATACCATCGAGCCTCCCCTCCCTATGCATATCATATTTGTATCTTACCCATTGAGCATATAGAGTGCATACCCATAGCACCCCACACCCTTGATGCCAATTACTATCCACTCCTTTTATTCCCGTTTGTTGTACTCACACTTTATTTTCCTTTTGGGATCACAATGGATTGGATCATACTGATGTATATGTTTTGTCTCATAGGCCAATTTTGGCCTCTAATAGACGTTAAAAAGTCTCTCTCTCTCTCTCTCTCTCTCTCTCTCTCTCTCTCTCTCTCTCTCTCTCTCTCTCTCTCTCTCTCTCTCTCTCTCTCTCTCTCTCTCTCTCTCTCTCTCTCTTTGATTCAAAATCGGGGGTCGGGGGGGGGGGGGGGGGGGGGGGGAGCCAACCATGAACCGGATGGGTAAGGTTCGTACCGAAAGAACCGAACCGGACGCACCTAAAAAGGTATTAGGTTCGCAAACCGGATCAGCTATGGCGGGCAGCCATGACCATGTATACCTAGGGAATAATCATGCATGTCCCATTGAAGGTATTGGCACTGTGCATCTTTCAACAGATGGCACAAATGAGTTGTTCCTGCATAATGTGAGATATGTACAAGGAATCAAGAAGAGTTTGCTCTCTGTTGGGTAGATGGATATGCATGGTTACAGCGTTTTATTTGAAAGAGGCTCATGGAAGATGACCAAAGGGTCACAGCTGATTGTTAAAGGCACGAAAAAAAGAACTTCGTATTGCTTGCATGGAAAGGCCTTGTCTAGCAAATTCATTGCATTGGCAGAGATAAATTCTCATATGGAATTGTGGCATAAAAGACTTGACCATATGAGCCAAAAGGGTCTATCCAAACTTTGTAACTTGAAGACGCTTGATATTAAAGGCACCAAGCTAGATTTTTGTAATGATTGTCAATATGGAAAGCACGTGAAAAGTTCCTATTACTCTGGTGTGTCTCGTAACTCTTGTATATTAGATCTTGTCCATTCTGATAAATGTAGCATGCCCACCAAATCTATGGGGGGTGCTTTATATTTTATTTCTTTTGTTGATGATTTTTCTAGGAAAATTTGGGTGCAGCTACTTGAATCAAAAGATGATGTGTATGCTCCATTTAAGAAATTTCATGCATTTGTGACTACCCAAACAGGTAGAAAGTTGAAATGCTTACGTACGGATAATGGGGGTGAGTTCAGAAGTGCTGAATTCAAAATTTTTTGTGAAAATTTAAGCATAAAGAGGGAGCTTATTGTTCCATACAGCCCTGGTGTGGTTGAAAGGTATAATCAGACTCTTTCTGAGAGGGTGAGATGCATGCTGTCCATAGCTAATCTCCCTCATGTTTTTTCGAGAGAGGCTCTTAGAGCTCCAGTACATATATGCAATCGATCCCCTCACATGTCCTTGAAAGGTGACATCCCTTAAGAGGTTTGGTCTGTAAACCTGCTTCATATGATCACTTACACGTCTTTGGCTGTGAAGCTTTTGTACATATAAGACTTGAGTTCAGGAGTAAACTTGATGCCAAATCCATTAAAGGCCTCTTCATGGGATATGGTGAAGAATGTGAAATGGGTTATAGAATATGGTTACCTCAGCTGAAAAGGGTCATACGTAGCCGGGATGTTGTTTTTAATGAGGCAAGGCTGCTACAAAATAATGTTGCCTCGAAACATAACCATAAAAAGGTCACACTTCAGCAAGACCAGCCACATATCAGGCCTATTTCAGACCCTAAGGATGCACCACACATGGCTGAAAATGTAGACAATCTAGTGGTTTTTGAGCCAGATGATGTTGGACAGCAAGAGGCTCATGAACGGCATATGCAGCCACCTATTCATGCTGAAAACAGGGCTGGAAATGATGTACAACAGCCCATTAAAAATGAAGAAATTGATGTACTCCTGATGTAGATCCATTACTGTGTAATGTGGATCATTGGGTAAGAAGATCTACACGTCCTAGGAGGCCAGTGAATAGATCTTACTTATAAAGAGGCAAAGCTATGTGAGCACAAGAAGATGTGAGAGTCAGCCATGCAAGAAGAGATAAAGGCCTTGTATGCAAATGATACTTGGGATTTGGTTGAGTTGCCCAAAGGAAGGAAGGCCATTCGCAACAAGTGGGTGTACAAAATCAAAACTGTTGATGGCAAACCCAAGTATAAGGCAAGGCTGGTTGCGAAGGGATATGCCCAAAAAGAGGGCATTGATTTCCAAGGGGTGTTCTCTCCAGTGGTTGAAATGACCACATTACGTGTGTTGTTTGCTCTCACAGCTGCCTTGGATTTGGAATTATTCTAAATGGATGTTAAAACAGCCTTTTTGCATGGTGATTTAGACGAAGAGCTGTACATGAAACAGCCAGAAGGATATGCCATTCCTGGAAAAGAGCATCTAGTATGCAAGCTGAAAAGGATCTTATATGGGCTGAAACAGGCCCCCGGACAATGGTATAAGAAGTTTGATGCATTTATGCTCAAACATGGGTTCAAAAGAAGCCATGCAAACCACTGTTTGTACACTAAAAAGGATGAAGATGGCAGCTCAATTATTCTTGTACTGTATGTAGATGATATGCTGCTGGCTGGGAAGAAAAAGAGCACACTGAATGCTCTAAAACAGCAGCTGAACTATATATTCTCAATCAAAAACCTTGGGGAAGCTGAGCATATTCTTGGTATGCGAATAAAAAGGGATAGGCAGCAGCATACTTTGCATTTATCCCAAGAAAAGTACATTGAAAAAGTGCTGGACAGATTTAATGTGGTTGATGCTAAGCCTCTTGGAGTGCCATTGAAGCCACATGTTAAGCTTTCCAAGGATGATTGTCCCAAAGATGATGATGCAGCCAATTACATGAAGAGTGTTCCATATGCATCAGCTTGTGGTTCACTTATTTATGCTATGGTTGCCACTCGGCCAGACATTGCTCATGCAATGGGAGTTGTTAGCAGGTTCATGGCTAATCCTAGTAGAGCTCATTGGGAGGCAGTCAAATCTATCTTGAGATATTTGAAAGGAACTAAAAACAAATGCCTCAGTTATGGAAAGGACCCATTAGAGCTGAAGGCATTCTATGATTCCGACATGGCAAATGATGTGGATACACGGAAATCCACAAGTGGCTATGTTTTCACTCTTGCAGGTGGTGTTGTATCATGGTGGAGACTGCAAAAGACTGTTGCTTTGTCTACTACTGGGGCTGAATATATTTCAGCCACTGAGGCTTCCAAAGAAGCAATATGGTTAGCACGTCTTTGTAGTGAGTTTAGTTTGCCTGACATAGCACCTATGCTTGGTTGTGATAGCAAAAGTGCCATATGTTTGGCAAAGAATGCCATGTTCCATGCACGCACAAAACATATTGATGTGCGATATCACTTCATTCGAGAAGTGCTTGAGGATAGCCTTATCACATTGGTTAAGGTATATACATCACAGAACCCTGCAGATGTTCTCACTAAGTGCTTACCCAAAGCACAACATCAATTATGTATACAGATGGTGGGAGTCACTTAGCTTAAAGGCGCTATTTATGCCTTTAAGTGGGAGGTTGTTGGGGTAAAGTCCTAAATAGCCCCTTTATAGTGTATACATGTGCATAGGCCTATTTATAAAGGCTATATCACTTATTCTTTATTTTTTGGGCCAAGTTCAGTGTGAACTTGGCCAACCCTAAAAGGGTTCTATATAACATAACTTAATAACATTTTGGGGCTCTCATTCATTGTAAGCTCCTCCAAAACTAGTCGACCAATTCTCTCTCTCTCTCTCTCTCTCTCTCTCTCTCTCTCTCTCTCTCTCTCTCTCTCTCTCTCTCTCTCTCTCTCTCTCTCTCTCTCTCTCTCTCTCTCTATCTATCTATCTATCTATCTATCTATCTATCTATCTATCTATCTATCTCTCTCTCTCTCCCCCCCCCCACCAACTACGCCTTCATCTTCAGCTAGCGCCTCCACTTCTGAGGCACATACACGCATCCTCTACCCCTTCAGCACCATATCCAAACCCTTTCAGAATATGCTTAACAACAAAAGGAGATAGTGCCTAGAAGCACCCTTAGTGACGAAATATGGGAGGGAGGGAGGGATTAAGAAAGAAATACATGCTAATGATGAATATAACAAACAAATAACTCAAAAAGAAGACAATTAACCTATGCTCTAATACCATGTTGAAATGATGAAAGACTACTACTACTACACTCACATAAACACAATAACTAATCTATGGAGGAAGGAATGAAAGATACGAAAGCATAATGAATTAACTAGAATGGAAATCACTTATATATGATGCTCTATGAGCATGGAGACTCCATGACGAGAGGGGCACACTCTTGGCTATGGGCTAGAGTGTATGAGCTTGTCGGAGTGAAGCAAGGCCCTCCTTGTATGGAGTATATGGCAAATGCCCTTGCATGTGGGATAAATGTTCTTGCATGAGAATGAAAGAGACTTTGGACAAAAGGGAGGAGCATGGAATTCTCAACATACTTTCATGTATAAAGGAGACTTCTGTGAGCTCAAAGGATGTGACACATGGTTTCCTCTTTTCACTACTAGGAAGTCCAATGTATCTCCTAGTGAAGCAACTTCTCAGCTTATGGAAGTTTTGAACGAGGATACAAATCATTCCATTTCAGATGGCAAATATTCAAGATGCACTTTATGATGAAAGAGCAAATATTGATGAGGCAAAATCTATGCCAAAATGGTTGGTGTAAACTTTGAGACACAACAAGTGATATCCATCTTTGCCTTATCATACTCACTCAAGCTTCCATGGTGTACTCGCTCAAGCTTCCATGGTGCTTCTTTTGCAAAAAGTTACTATGCAATGGTTTTTTCTAGCCTTTACAATGAGAATAGGCATATTTCCTTTGATGAAGCACAAGATGCAAAAAAAAATGGATTATTGCTATGAAATCAGAATTTGATACTATTATATAGAATGGTACTTGGCCTTTATGTGACTTTCCTCTTGGCAAGAAAGCCATGGGCATTAAATCAGCCTATAAGTTGAAACACAAGCCTAATGGTAGTGTTAATCACTATAAGGCTAGGCTTGTATAGCTAAAGTTTATGCTTTTTTTTTTTAAGACATTGATTTTGATGAGACCTTTGTTAATACGTGTATGACAATCATAGCATATGTCTAGCTCACAATGTTGGAATGTACATCAATTGGACATCAAAACTTTAGTTTAAAATGGAGACTTACATGAAGATGTTTATATTTGTCAGCCCTGTGGTTTTGTGCAAGACGGTTATGAAAACAAAATGTGTCGGTCCAAGAAGGCATTGTACAAATTAAGCACTATGCTTGGTACGAGAAAATACATGTTTACTTATTAGCACTCTGATTCCATAATAGTCCAACTAAAAAAAGCACCCTATATGTGGAGTGTAGATAATGTACTTCTCATCATTGTTATTTATGTGGATGACATATTATTCACTTATCCTAATGTGATGCATATTCTTTAGTTTAAAGCTGATTTGCATGCCTCTTTTGAAATGTCATATTTCGAGCATTTGCATCATTATTTGGGCATTCCGCTTATGCATGGATGAAGGCATTGCTTTGTGTCAGACAAAATACATTGACACCTTATTGCAACATTTTAGCTTTGGGGCTGTAAACCCATTGCCATTCCCATGGAGACAAATTTACGATTGGATCTTCATGATGTAGAAATGCATTTGATATTGATCTCTACAGGAAGTTGTTGGATGCAATGCATCACTTCGCCTTTACGCATGCATCACTTCACCTCATATTATTTACGCATGCATCACTTCGCCTCATATTCAGTTCGTTGTCTCCCAAAAGTGCACATATATGCATAGCCCAAGTATCAAGCACTGGCAAGCAATTACATGCAATGGGGGATCAATACCGCCACATTTGCATGCTTTTTCTAACTCAGATTGGACTCACTATTATAACACTCATGTGTCCACAAGTGGTTTTTGCTTCGTGCTTGGTAGCTTGTGCGTATTTTGGTTCAGCAAGAAGTAGCCTATTATGGCAACTTCTAGTTGTGCGGCTTAGTATAGGGAAACTTTCATAGCTAGCATTGAGTATATGTAGCAAATAATTTATGGATGATTTGTGTGTTGGTGTTGAATCCAAAGTGGATTCGAACTCATGAACTTTCGATTAGGAGTCCGACGGGCTAATCACATGCATCAAAAGCCATGGTTGAAGATTACTTCCTAATCCTCCCTCTTACTGTGTGGTTGAATCATCTCCTACCTATCATTTCTTGAATATAAGACTCTCCCCCCTTTTTAGATATCATTGTCATCAATGGTCAGCTCCTAAATTCCCTAGGTGCCCTTGACTAGATGGTCACACTGTCTCTTGTTCACAAGGTTGGTGTCTTGAACCCTTGTTCTCAACCATGGTGTCTTAAAGTTTCTTGTTCGCAACCTTTCTGGCTTGAACTCTTCTCCTCAACCTCAGTATATTTATTTATTTATTCATTCATTTATTTATTTAATCATTTATTTATTTATTTATACATTGATGAACCTCCGCAAAGAAAATTCAGTCTTTCAACATGGAACTCATGCTTCATACTTGCAAAGATGAAGTCTTTCAAAAGAATGAAACTAAATGGAATGAAACGACAAGTATTCTCTTTCTCAATTCCTTTTTTTTTTAAGGATATGATTGAGTTTTGAGCAGCTATCTCGATTTGAGGTTGTTAAAATGTTTTATATAAACTGAGCATACCATAACTTATGACAAGCATCCCTTAGAAACCACAAGGCATTAAGATCTTATTTCTTGGCATGGAAATAGGATATAAGTTTTAAGCAACTGGTTTAAATAGATCTTTAAAATGTCCAATATTTTAGACCAATGTTGCAAACGAAAAATGACACAAGTTATGCAGAAACAGAAAAGTATAAGTAGCACCAAAGTCTTGAATGTTTTGTAAGTATGATCCATATTTATTCGCAAAGACAAGGTGGTCTACTAGATGAGGCTTCAAAGGCCTCGATGTCACTATAGTTAGTTCTTCCATATAGAACCATTCTTCACAACATATGGGCAAGAAAGCATAGAACAAATCTGGATCAGCAATCGTAATTGTTCTATATGTGACCCTCGACTTGGACTAATTGTTGGAGTTCGAGGTCTATGGAAGCAAGCGAACGGCACAAGGAAGAAGAAGAAGCTTGGAGCTCAGCACACAATACTGAATGTATTACCACTAGAATGTACAAAGATAAGTAACCCGTTAAGACTATAGGCATATATAAAAGCTACGGAAAAAAACCCTCTTAAAGAGGGAAAAAAGTGCCCCAACGGATCTAGTGTGTTCACACAGATCACTACCTAAATATATCAACAAATCCCCAGTGGGAGTGATGCGGTGAACAAGGAGCTAGCACTCATGTATAAGGAACTGCCAAGCTATGTGGAATCAATCCACAAAAGGAAGTAAGCCCAAAGCTTTGTGGAAAGCCTCAAACTTCTCCCTAGGCAGAGCCTTCGTGAAAAGGTCTGCAATGTTCTCCTATGTGGGCACATATGCCAAACTGATCTCTCGAGCAGAGAACCTCTCCCTGACATAATGACAGTGCACCTCAATGTGCTTAATACGAGCATGGAACACAAGGTTCCTCGCAACTTCCAATCCGCTCTAAATGTCAGTGACGATGGTGGTGGCAAAAGACTAACCAACACCCAAATCAGCCATAAGGCCATAAGGCGTCTGAGCCACACACACTCAACAGTCGCTGTGAAAGCTTCCCTATACTCATCCTCACAACTAGAAGTGGCCACAGAAGGCTTCTTCTTTCTCAACCAAGATATGCATAAGCTACCAAGCACGAAGCAAAAACCACGGATAAAACAATTCAAGTAGCCGGGTACCACTCAAGTAGCGAAAGATGCGCTTAACCGCTTGCCAATGCTTGACACCTGGGCAATGCATAAACTTGCTCATCTGTGAGACAGTAAACTGAATATCTTGCCAAGTAATGCATAAGTAAATCAAGCATCCAATAGCTTGTTGATAGAGAACAGCATCAAATGCATCTCCAGCATCATGAAGACTCAATCGTAAACCTGTCTCCATAGAAGTGGCAATGGGTTTACAGTCTTCGAGGCCACAACGCTGCAATAATATGTAAATATATTTTGTTTGACACAAAGGCATAAACTGAATGCCCAAATAATGATGCAAATGTCCCAAATCTGACATCCCAAATGAGGCATGCAAATCAACCTTAAAATCAGAAATATGCTTCTCATGAGGACCAATGAGAAGCATGTCATCAACATACACAACAATGATCAAAAGCATATTATTTGCACGCTTAACATATAAGGTGCTCTGAGTTTGATTGTTCTCAAAACCATGTGCAATCAGATAGGCATGTATCTTTTCATACCAAGCACATAGTGCTTGCTTTCAACCATATAATGCCTTCTTCAACTTGCACACTTTGTGTTCATGCCCTTTCTGCACAAAGCCACGGGGCTCAAAAACATACACCTCTTCATGCAAATCACCATTCAGAAATGTAGTTTTAATGTTCAACTGATGTACATTCCAACCATGATTGAGCTGCAAGTGCACAAATGCTACGATCAGTAGTCATTCGGCAAGTAGGAGCAAAGGTCTCATCAGAATCAATGCCTCTTTCATGAGCATAACCCTTTGCAATAAGCCTAGCCTTACACCTGCCAACTGTCAGGCTTATGCTTCAACTTGTATACCCACTTAGTGCTAATGGCCTTTTTGCCAAGAGGCAAGTCACATAAAGACCAGGTACCATTTTTCATGATAGCATCATATTCTGATTGCAAAGAAGCCATTCAATTTTTTGAATTTTGTGCTTCATCAAACGAAACAAGCTCATTCTCATCATAGAGACTAAAGGAAGCCATAGCATATCAATCTGATGCAAAAGAAGCACTACGAGAGCCAGAACGAGTACAATATGACACTGGTGAATCTAATTTGTTGTCATGCAAAGTCTGCACAAGCCATTTTGGCATAGTTTTTGCCTCCTCAATATCAACTCTCTCATCAACAAGTGCATCATGTAAATCTACATCAGAAATGGAGTGATCTTCATCCTCACATGAAACCTATAAAGGCTTAGAAGTTTCCTCATTAGGACAAGCACTAGATTGTCCACATGTAAAAAGAGGAAGCAAAGTGTCATACATGTCTTTGGAGCTAACTGATGTCTTTAGTCCATGAAAATAATGGTTGAATAGCATTTTCAACAAAAACAACATCACGGCTAACCAAAATGTGTTTAGTCTCTGGATGATACAGACGATAGCCTTTGCTTTCAAAACTGTACCCGACAAAAATACATCACTGCTTTATCATCCAATTTCCTACGTTGTTGTTCAGGCACTAATGCATATGCCAGACAACCAAAAACACACAAGTTAGCAACACATGGCTTACGACCATGCGAAGCCTCAAATGGAATGATAGATTGCAATGCTCTAGTGGGACACCTGTTAAGTACATATGTTGCACACATAACAGTCTCAAGCCAAAAACTATGTGGTAAAGCCTAACTCTTGACCCTCGCCATCTCCATGAGTGACCCGTTCTTTCGTTCAACAACTCCATTTCTGTTGAGGTGTATACGACACTGTACACTGATGTTTTATCCCACGTTCAGCCAAAAATGCATTGAAATCAGAAGAAATATATCCCTCCCCTCGATCAGAACGAAGGGAGCCCATTTTACATGCTGACACATTTTCAGTCAAAACTAGAAACTGTTCGAAGCACATAAACACTTCGGACTTTGCTTTCAATGGATATACCCATGCATGCTTGGAAAAATCATCAACGAAAGTCACAAAGTAAAGATAGTTTCCAAAAGAGGATGCTCAAACTGAATCATCTTTTGGGAACGAGGAACGTTGCACTTTGCCCAAAATACAGCCTTCGCAGACATGTTTACCAGATGCCTCAAGTTTGGGGAAAGAAGACACTATTTCAAATTTCTACAAGCATAGCAAACTAGCAAAATTCAAATGACCAAAGCGTGCATGCCAAAGCTTTGCATCTGATATAGCCTAAGAATCATGTACTCCACATGCTAAATCATTCACAAATTTTTCATAGTCTATGAGCATATACAGCCAACAACATAAAATGCAAGAAACAATAATGACATCGCCATTTGATGGCCCATGAACTGCATCTGACAATGTAAAAGAACTACCATCAGCAGTAGTCAAAATGATCTTACCGACTCCCATGACAGGACAAGAGGAGTTGTTGGCGCATGTGACAGTATTTCCTATAGGGGAAGGCTCGAGTGAAGTGAAGAAATTGTGCTTCGAGGTAATATGTTTGGTTGCTCCAGTATCAAAGTACCGGACATCTGAGTCTACTGTAGACATACATTATTCATGAGAAGATGGATCAAAACTGCAAACACTGGTAAATGCCCATTCTTCATTCTGCACAAGATTAACATGACTCTGTTTTGAGTGTAGAGGCCTCTGCAACAATCATTCCAGCCTCTTTCTTCCTTGCCTCTTTAGCAACCAGTTTTGGACATCTGTTTTTGACATGATCATTTCTTTTCCAGTATTTCTTTTCTGTTTTCTTCTCGTCTCTGTCTTCCTTCTTTGATTGTGCAGAATTAGCAGATTTTGGCTTACTAGTAGAAGAGCTCCATTTACCTTTGCCCTTCTGACTAGGAAGGAAAGCTTGATCTGCAACACACATAATGGACCTCTTCTACGTAGGCTAATCTTCCTCCAACATTACAGAGACTAACTCTTCAAATATTAAGGCATTTGGATTGCCTCATTCCTTGCCTAGTATAAAGTGGTAAGTGTATCCAAAGCATCCTTAGCTTTTCTGTAAGAGCGAATGTGAGGAATAATGGCATGTTTGACAGACAAAGCTATCAATGCATGTGCCCGAGAATCTCTGCCATCCCAATGAATTTGTTCTGCAGTAGGTGCAACAAGAACCGCAACATGAATAGGAACATGAAGAATATCACCATCTTCAACGACATCTAAATCACCTTCAGCAACTTTGTTTGCAGGTTAAATAGGACATTTTTCAATAGCCTGCACAATATTCCACAGTCCTTTTGCAACCAATACATGATGCATCATATAAGCCCACAATGGGTAATAGGTACCATCCAACTTATCCTCAAAAGCCAACATACGAAATACATCACTGCTTTCAACCATGGCCACTGACTAAAATACCCTCATGCAGAAAAATGACTCTATCTCAAAAAGTTGAACAGAAGTACTCTATCGAGTTTTGCTAAACTTGTAGCGTACTTCGAGACGCTTATACTGACAAACCGAAACCTGTATATATCTTTGGCGCACAAAGACGAAATTGCCTACACAAGCGCTTCGATGGTGCATTTGGAGGTCGAAACGAGCTAAGATCGCGATTTCGGCACCACAAAATGAAGTTGTTTTGATCTCCTAATCACCTTGAGTATGCTCACCAATTTTCGTGCGATTGTGAGACTGTGACCGGAGAGGTGTTGACGATGCCCTAGATGAAGCAGCGACCTGCTCTGATACCAAAATCAGTATGAAAGTCATAAATAAGAAGCAATGTTTTGAGCATACCAATAAGAAAAGGAATGAAGTGAAGATTGGGTTCCATAAACCAAAGTGTGAAACAAGTATGGCTTAAAGTATCATATATGTCTAAGCCTAACCGTGGATGTAGCTTATAAGATAGTAAATTAGAAAGAATAAAAGAGATTTGCAAAGATTAAGGTTCATTTCTTAATTGCACTTTGCAGCATAATGAAGAAAAGGAAATATGTTGATCGAAACACGGTGATTGAATTTTATAAGCCCTCAAATATGAATTGAAAAAAAAATAATAAAACAGAAAATTGCAATGACAAATTCATTACATATAGTATGAAACAAAAGTGAGATTACGTAATAACTCAGAAAAATAGAAATTCGTCAGTTATAAGATATGATCGTGAAACCTATCGATGAATTAGAGAGTGTAAGTCCTAAAGCATTAGAATCGAAAAGTAAAATGTACTGAAAAACATATGAGTAGGCCGACAACATAAAATGTGCAGACATAATGGACACAGATCACCTACACGTTTAATGAGGTAATTTAAACTAAGATAAAGTATTCAAAAAAACTCCTTCGTGCAAAGAGAATAGCAATGTCATGAATCCCAAAGAAAAATACATCATTGCAAAAAATTTTGAGATTATGGATGTACGAAATGATTGGCAATTTGACACACGAAATTAAAGGGACGCATAAGTGAGCGCACAATCTATCTTCAAGTTCATAAACAGAAACTCTCGTTCAAGGAGTGATTTCCTTAATGTTGCAGCTCAATGAAAACCTCAATATTGTCTTGCTACGGAAAGTCAAGTCATAGTAGACTAAACGGAGTCTGCAACGTGAATACAACCAGTCGCTCACGCATTACTTCGGTCAATTATAGATTAAATGATTTGTTTCATTTTGGAAGCATCCTAAGGAAGGCCCAAAAATCCATGACGCGAAGTAAAATGAATTTGTTTCCATTGTCGACTTAACACAAAAGGAATGAGGGAGTACATGTATAGATACATAATTGATTGGTTGATTACTTATTTACTTATTCATGCGTTTATTTATATCTCTGTTTCTCCTCTCCCTCGGTCAAACACTCACCAGAGCATGGAAAAGAAGAATCACAGCAAGAGAAACAACAATATCGTGAAAGGAAGCTGCGGGACGCAGGAGCTGAGGACCGTAGGAGGCAATGACAACGGCATAGTACGAGACGCCCACAATGGCCAACACCACGAGAACCATCACTGAGCCCACGATTCGCAGGCCTGTGCAGAACCGGAAGACGTTCCACGCCATCGCGTCTCGGGAGGGCAGATCCCACACGGGGTACGTAGTACTACGTTGTCTCCATTGGCAACTCAGTTTTTACCTTTCATGCGGATCATGAAGAGCGCGTCAAATTTCAACTGCGTATGGTGGGTGGCCCCTGGCTCCGAATTCCACACACATGTGAACAAAAGAAGCTCGAAGACGTTTTCTTCATTTCGACGGGTGACTTCAAATTCTCTCAAAAGTGGGCATCCTGAAATACGCAAGCGAGAAACTTTTGTATGTCCCTTTTTTATTTTGAGAAAACAGATATTAAATTAATGGAGAATGATACAACTGTGCGAGGGGCAGGCCCTCATCTCATAATCAACCGTAAAGCCCCATGATCTGGAAAAGGGGGCAAAAGGCTATAGAGAATAGTACATCAGAAACCTTTGGGAAGAGTACAACGGGAGCATGGCATCCTTCCATTGACTATACCTCTTATCTTTAATGATACATCCGTAGGACAGGGGATTATTATGAGCATTATTAATGGATTTGATACACACCTCTACAGATCTCTTGAGCTCTCTTTTACAGCTTATAAGAAGATTTTTTTGGTCGCTTTGGAACAGCTTCTGATTTTTGCTGACCCAAATGTGCCATATGATAATGGGATATGCCACAAGGGCACATCCATGCGGGAGCAACAGCCAAGCAGGATCTCAGAATAGCCAAGACTAGAGATACCACAAGCTTGACAACATTTCTACAGAAGCCTCCAGAATCTTTTAGCATGTGTACAGTTGATAAAGAGATGAGAAAGATCCTCCTCAACGCCATAGAAGAAGCATTCTCCATTACTTATGTTAAGAGCCTTAGCCTTCTTCCCAGTCCAAACACCATTGTGGTAGATCAGCCACAGCAAAATACAATGTTTTTGAGCCATAGGGAAGGCCCATATGGTTTGAAAGCGATACTTCCATTGATTGTTGGACCAATTGGTATGCCACCTTTTGTTAAGCTTTGTGACCACCTCGGTAAAGTCGCCAGGATGAGTGTGAAACTTATCCAGCATGTCTTTAGCCACCTCAAGAATGTCCAAGTTCTTGCATTGTGGACAGCTTTGCACCTTTGCTCTCAACCGCTCCTTAGCCTTGATTAAAGCCTGTTTACAGCCAGCAGATAGACAAGTAAGATCATTAATCCAGTGGATATCCACAACAAAATCTAAGTGATAAAGGTCCTTGTAGCACTTAAAACCCCTTTTCATGCATTTGTTATAAATGATGCATGGGGTTTCATTATCATCTTTAGTCAGCCAGCCTGTCCAGGGACAGTCCTGCAAATAAAAAGAAAGGTTAGTGGTGAATTTAGTGTTGGGCTTATACTCCTTTTTGATAAACATCCAAGCATTCCACATGTTGCAGATCGGTTTGCTTCCTCTGGGAGTAAACACCTGCAGAGAACACACAATATTCCAAAGGTTAAAATTGTTCCAGGCCTTGTTTCCCTTAACATAGAATTCCTTGATCTTTCTCTTAATAAGGCATGCCCAGTAATCCGAGGAGTTCAAAAATCTAAGAATCCATTTAGCAGACAGCTGGTAGGCTAACTTAAGAGGACAAAGGATACCAAGGCTCCCCTCTTCCTTCTTCAAGCAGCACGTGCTCCAAGACACTTTAGTCACACGAACCTTATTGCAATCTCCGCTCCATAAAAATTGACGAGATAGGGAAATAACCTGATGCAGCTCCTTTTTAGTAGGCATCCAACAGCAGAGAAAGTAAACAATGGAAGGGAGAATGTAATGATTTAAGACAAAAATCCTCTGAGATAGGTTCTGCTGCAAGGCCATCCATTTGAAAATTTTGTTTCTAAATTTTTCCATCACCCAATCCCATCTTTGAGAGGAAGAGACTCGAAACCCCATCAGAATCCCTAACAGTCTGAAGATGATACCTTCCTGAATAATCTCACAACACAGATAGGAACATGATTATTGGAGGACTTAAAGAAGTTTTGTTGTGATTAACTTGGGACCCACTAGCCAGACAAAAAATCTCTAGACATTGCAGACAATTCTTTGCACACTCTTCATTAGCTTTGACAAGAATGTTGGTGTCATCAACAAACATCTGAAGACATAACTGGGTTTGAGAATTGGGGATGTCAATACCATTAATCGACTGCGACTCCAATCTGTCTTTAATCAGCCACCCTAAAGCATCACTTGAAAGGCCAAAGAGAAGGGGCGCAAGCGGGCAACCCTGTCTAATAGATCTAAACAGCTTAAAGGAGGGGGACAAATGCCCATTCATGGCCACTTTGGAAAAGGCATTACCAAATAAGGTACTCACAAATTTAATGAATCCCCTACCCAAGCCAACATCATGCAGGGATTGCAAGATAAATTGCCAGTCCATTCTATCATAGGCTTTATCAAAGTCGATTTTAAAAAAGTAGTACTCTTGATCAGTGTCTTGAGCATGTTCAATACCTTTCCACAAGGAGATGATGGCATCCAAGATATATCTGCCTCTTATAAAACCTTTTTGCTCAGGCAAAATAATAGAGTTCATAATAGGGCTGAGTCTTCTAGCCAA
Source organism: Ceratopteris richardii (assembly GCA_020310875.1). Lineage (NCBI taxonomy): Eukaryota > Viridiplantae > Streptophyta > Polypodiopsida > Polypodiales > Pteridaceae > Ceratopteris > Ceratopteris richardii. The sequence continues at coordinate 98,125,659 of CM035434.1, forward strand.
GGTTGAGGAGAAGATCTTGTATATAGTAGTCAGACAAGAGATAGGTCTCCAATTATTGAGGTCATCCTTGGATCCCTTCTTATGAATGAGTTTGATGACACCAGTATTAATGAAGGAAGAAAGAGAACCTTTTTTCACAGCTTCCTGCCACACCAAGAGAATTAGGGGGGTTAAGAAATCTTTCAGTAAAAGGAAGAACTCATTGGGAATCCCATCAATACCAGGAGACTTACAAGGTTTAAGTTTACTAATGGTTTCTCTGACCTCACCGACAGAGAGGGGCAGGTCCAAAAGAGAAGCCAGGCTAGTAGGAATCATTTTTTTCCTTTTAACAGCAATATGGGCTCTGGCTCTCTAGATATCCTCCCCCCACTTGGGAGGCACAGAGAAAACATTGGTAAAGAAGCTGAACGCCTCTTGCAAGTTCTCCTTAATATTAGTCGCAAAACCACCAGAATTCCCTTCAACATTGGTATGAAGTCCTTGCTTTTTTTTTTTCAAGAGATTATACATGCACTTGTTGGGTCTATCCACTTTACCCGCCCAAAATTCCCTTGATGAGGCAAGAGACCCATGAGCCAAGACGTAATCTCCCTGCCTCAATTTATCCTGGAGCTCAATGATCCTCTGACTATAGTTGGAGGAATCCAGACTGCTCTTATTGAGCTTGTTAATCTCTTTAAGAATCATCATTCTTCTCTCAGCCCTAATATTTTTGGCCATCTGCTTATACTGGAAAAAAAGCTTTTGGGTTTCCCTGATGGACTTCTCCCAAGCCAAAAGAGGGGATGAAATATTACTGAAAAAGAAGGAAAAGATGTCTTTGGTTTTATTGACAACCGAGGGGATCTTGAGCAAAGACGTATCAATGTGAGTCCACCCAGCCCTAGAATTAGGGTTGTTACTGAACATTTGGGTAAGGACAGGAGCATGGTAAGAAATGCTAAGGGAAGAACAACACTCACTTTTAATTTGCCAAAAGTCATGACTTCTGTCAGCATTGAGGTAACCTCTGTCCAGTCTAGCAGCTAGAAAATTACCCTTACTTCTGTTGTTCCAGGTCATGTTAGTGTATAAAGTAAACTCTAGGAGATTCTTTTTGTTAATCAGGTTAAAGCAGTTCCTTTTTTCTAACCCAGACAAGATGTTATTTTTGTTACCAATCCTATCTTTGGCTTCGATGACCATGTTAAAGTCCCCCATGATAAGCAAATCCCCCTCAATGAGAGAGATCTCTTCCCAACAATTAGTTCTCTCAGCCGGATTATTGGAAGCATAAACACTCACAATGGTCAAGTTTAAAGGAAACGCGCACTTGATCCCAACCCATTGATGGGTAGGACTAGTGATATGCTTTTCCACAAGATGCCCAGAGACGAGTTAATGCCAATGACTGCCTGCAAGAGAGCAAGGATTATGACCACCACATGCTAGAGAGATGACTCTCCTCCCAACCAAATGCCTCTATATATAGCTCTCTCCAGGGGACTGCCTTCTTGGGCAGGTGGATACTAACCATCCAAGTGTTAGCCATGTAACTACATGTGCGCCAAGTGTCCCAGTTAGCTAGAGTTAACTCCAGTGGATGGTTCTAGAAGGTTCTAGAGCTCTTTGGGCAAAACACTCTCCCCATGTACCCCATGGGGGTTGAACCCAAGACCTCTTCCTTCACATCCTTGAGTCTTAACCACTAGGCTAAGTGGATTACTTGGTTACAAGAGTAAATGACCTCCTAGTAAGTCTAAACTTGAGATCTTTGGTCATACACACGGATGACCAAACGGTGTCCAATTTCAGATCCGTCTGAACCGGCCAGATCCTTGGATCATAGACTTACTTTATTACATTCTTCCCCCCTTGGAAAATATTTTCGTCCTAAAAAATAGAGCTATATACATACTATAGGCAACCCTCGAGCCTCATGTTCTAAACTGGAAGAACATGGTCATGTTCTAGAACTGGAAGAACATGTCTCATCTCTGTGGTGGCATCCCTGTCCAAATGATTCAAAAAACTATTTGATTTTGCACTTTGATGAACGGGACAAAGTAAAAACTATTGAAGAATAATGAGGGTGGATCTAAAGACATCCCTGGCCAATTCATAGTTTCTAGATGTGCGATCTAGGCACAAACATGTGAATTGGGTGGATTCAAATTACTACTCCAATTCTGGGCATGACTGGTGCATGGACTTAGTAATGAAGGTGGAATTCTTATCCCTCACAAGACTTTGAGAACTCTTGATTCACTTGAATTTGTTTTGAAGAACTTGAAGTTTGGTTGTCTCAAACATCTAACTTGGATGTTTGTACAATGGTTTACTGTGATCCAACAGTTACTTGATTTTTCTACCCTACTAGAGGACTACTTTGTCCTAATGAGTTTAAAAATCCTTTGTAAACTGTAGGAGAAAGTTTACCATTTCGGTGGAGTCAACCATACCAACTTGACCAATACAACTTCAAAATGAAAATTGTCCAACTTAGGACATTTTTTTCAAAGACTTGAGCTAAAAGTTCTTGGGAATTGTCAATCTGTTGAGCAACTCCTAACTTGTCTATTCTAGAGTCTATTGGACTCTAAGAAACTATTTATGCTATAACTTGAAGCAAACTCAAATAAAATAAGTCCACTTATACTTATTATCTTTTGAAGATTTGAAAAGGTTCTTGTATATAACATCTATCTAGGATGTTCAAGTTAGTTATCTAATTCTAACCGGCTAACCCTGGTCTTTTGCAAAAGGAATCAGATACCTTGTCTGAGCCTATTCCAAAAGTTTTGAAAAGCGGAAAGAAATAACTAAAACTCTGTACAACCAATTCATACTTCAAAGATACGTAAATTTGCTATGAGTCAAAGGCTAGATGACCAAGGACTTTAACTTTTCAAAGATCTATTTCAATAGGGTATTGAAGCATTGTCTTTATCTTAAGAGAAATAAGCTGGATTCTCAAAACGATTCAAAGAAATTAAAAAACATCATCCAACCACAAGATACTAGTGTGGTAACCAACATCAGTGTGTCGACCCACTGAGGTTTTGTCGATGAGTTTAGTTTTCAAATAATGCTTCACATGAGACTAAGTTCAGGTCACATTCAGTCTTTTTGACTCCTATTCGTGAATGCAATTCTTGTGCATTTCTTTGAGTCAAAAGAGTGAATTTACCAAGTTACACTAGAAACTTGATGCTTGACTTAGTCAATTAAATCTTTAGTTTGAAAAGATCAACTCAAAATCAAAGTCCAACTTTTTTCAGAAATTTATGGTTCTAGAAGGTTCTAGAGCTCTTTGGGCAAAACACTCTCCCCATGTACCCCATGGGGGTTGAAACCAAGACCTCTTCCTTCACATCCTTGAGTCTTAACCACTAGGCTAAGTGGATACTTGGTTACAAGAGTAAATGACCTCCTAGTAAGTCTAAACTTGAGATCTTTGGTCATACACACGGATGACCAAACGGTGTCCGATTTTAGATCCGTCTGAACCGGCCAGATCCTTGGATCATAGACTTACTTTATTACACTACCCCCCCTTTCCAAGCAGGTGCTTAGTACTGTACCAGCAATGAGAAGAAGAGATAATACCCATATTCTTCTCAAGATTAAAGCCATACGTCTTCACTTCCTACAGTAAAATAAAGTCAAGATTTAAGCTCAAGTCCTTCATCCACTAGTTAAGCACTTTCCCTCTAACAGGGTCAGTCAGCCCTTTTATATTAAGCGACAAAAGCTTAATTTGATTCATGACACTGACAGAATTAAGGATATCCCGTACTTCCTAGTATTCACTCAGATGAAGACATTTAGCCTAGAGACAGGACATTCTTAAAACAGTAAGCAGTAAAAAATAATGAAGAACCATAGAGGTTTCCTTACCCTGGGCTTTGTCCTAGGCTTTACTACTCGGCTCAGACAAATCAACAAAAAGATCAACGTCTTCATTAGTGAAAACAATTTCCTTTCTCTTGTTATTAGATTTGTTTTGAAAAAAAAACTTCACCTTCAGAATAATACTGGACGACACATAACCAATGTCACTTTCCTTGATCATCAGGGACTGGAATTTTCTATAGCTTTTACTAGGGTTAGACAAACAATTACCCTTCATGAGAAACACGAAGACGAAACTAATACAAGGACGTTCATCCCAAACCAAGCGCATACTGAACACCATCAGCAGAAAGCAGAATAGGAAACTAGGTTTTTTCTTCTTTTCCTTAGCCTGGACTCTACTGTTCAGACCATTAAGCTTCTTAACATAAGCATCATCTTTAGTTGAAAAGCAAAGATCTTGTCTCTTGCCAGAAAGCTTACTTTTGGTAAACACTTGCATCTCACGAAGCCTGGAAGTACCATTCCCAAGGACATTTATCTTGAACTGGTTTTTTCTATAAATAACAAAACTCATCCGAAGACGTATGTCCCAAAGCCAACAAAGATTTAAAACAAGCAACAATAACCAATAATGGATGACAAAAAAGAAAGGGGCTTTCTTCCCCCAGGCCTTATCCTGGACCTTGTTGTACAAAACAGACATAGTTATAGAAACTTCAGTAGATAAGGCAAGGTCTTGTCTCTTGACAAGAGCTTTATTATGAGAAGCAACCTGGATCTACAGAAAATTGAGAGTTGTAGTGCCATTGTCATTATTTTTGGACCACAAAGAAGGCATTATTTTATAGATTTCAGATCTCGTACGATTGCGTATGATCCAAAGATAGTATAGATTTAAAACAAACAGCAGAAGATAAAAAAGGAACAAAAAAAAAACATCCTTTCCCAGAACCTTCTTCTAGACCTTGCTGATCAAATTAATCAACTTCACAGCATGAACAGATTTTTCATGGAAAAATAGCTTCTGTCCCTTGATAGGAGACTTGTCCTGATTAGTGGCCTGCATCTGCAAAAATAATGAGGTCGTAAAATGGAAGACACACATATCGAAGGTACGCATGGAGGACAACACAGAGAAGTTATTTCCTGTCGTTTTTAACAGGTTTGGTCAAAGAGGCTGACACCCTCATGGGGTCCTTTCTTTTGGTCTTATTGGTGGAGGGGGCTTGGACATTTCCCTCTGCTAGATTGTCCATTTCCACATCTTCCTGTACCACATAAGAAGCCTCATTCTGGTTTAGTTCATTCACCAGTTCTTGGTCATGTTGATTCAGTTCCTGCACAAACATATTATCTGAAATCTAATGGTGAGACACCTGAGAGGACTTTATTAAGACTGTTTCTGTGGAGGGAAAGGGGGGTCTCTCTTTCCTGTGTTGAACTTTGATCCATTTTTCACCCTTTTCCTTGTACGAATCCGTTACCTCAGAGTGGGGGTTGTCCCGAGGCTCTACAACATGTTCATGTCTATTAGGGCTTATGTTTTCCTTATCCTCCAGCCTCCTTATGGTCTCAGGACTAAATGGGTTCAAGACCTCATCAAGCAGCACATCGTACATGTTGGTATGCTTAAAGGGCTTTTTTGGGGGGTTTGGTGGTCATTTTAGCTACATTCTGAACTTGGGGAGGATCAATGATTTTTTGTTGACTACTTTTAGGAGGTTCGATTTCCTCCTTGATCTTAGTTAGCAGAGGACATTCTCTTATTAGGTGTCCTTGTCGAAAACAGTTAAAGCAGGCGTTTGGCAGATTCTTATAGATAACTTTTTGTTCATGGAGACACCTCCCATCCGAGTCCTTTATAATCAGGGAGGGTTTGACAGGTTTGGATGTTTCCACTTCTATCATGACTTGGGGATCCCACTTGGGGTTGATAGGGCCTCTATTTCTCTACCCTAACACCTTTCCTAGTAAGCTACTTAATCTGTCAATCCATGGATAGTATTCGATCGGGAGATCTCTGTATTCTACCCACACTGGAACTTTCGTAGGTTTGGGACCTTTAGGATTAAAACCTGAGTACCATTTAAAGAAGGAAATGGGTGTGTTTCTGATAAGCCATTGTCCTTTGCTTATAACACTTAGGGTAGCGTTGGCTTCATCAAAGTAAAATAGGAAATAATTATTTGGGAGGAACTGAATATGTTTCACGAATAAACCTTTGGCTTCCCAATTAATTCTAACCCATGCTTTAAGGGCATCTAGGGCCGGTCTGGGTCCATGGCATAGGCCTATCACAACCCTTTCCCCAAGCTGATTATGCCACATATCCAACTCATTCCTTTCTATGATAAGGGTGTCTTAATCTCTGTCTAAGAAATCCTCATCTAGACAAATATTGTGCTCACAAACTTTCAGCTTACCTTTATCAGAAGAAGAGGGGCAGTTAAATACATTGTTACCTGTAGATTCCAGGAGGTTGAAAATAGGGTTGGAATGATGCTTCACCACCTCTGCAAATGTCTTGGAGGGTGAAGACGACTGCAGTAGCTGTAGCTCATTTTGTCTCATAACAGCGGCATGGGTTTCCAAGGCATGCATGTTCCTATCAAGGTTGCCCAAGGATAATGGTAGGTCTTGAGGCGGTCCTCCCTTTGCGCCCAGGTCGATTTGCGTCTCCGTAGCGGTAGAGCCCGATGAACCAGAGAAGCCATCTCAGAGCGCATCATGCAGAGACATTCCAATGGGCTTGAATGCCCAGGGAAGAGCACTAGGGTAAGGGAGGATCGCCAGTGGCCACCCAGCAGGCCCGTGGCCACACCAGAGGACCAGCACCGAACACGCAGAGGAGCTCAAGAGCTAGGGTTCGCTACACAGCCATGCAATCTGACTTTCTTGATGCTCACCTGTTGTATGCCTTTTATTATGCCAAATGAAAATTGAAAATTCACTAAATTTACACCAAAAATAAACTTGAAATTTTTCAATCAAAACGAAACAAGGTACGAGAGAGAACATAGAAGGAGATACATCAAAGGGCTTTGATCACTAATTCTTTCCACTCCGATTTTCCACCTTCTTGTGATTCCCTTCATGGGGGGATCCATTTTCCTTTTATTGTATCTCCTTGGATTAGAAAGATCATTGATTGTGGGATACTTGTATAGTTCTTAATTCCCTTGCCTAGCAAGGTAAGGGATCCTTCAATGGAAAAATCCTTGGGGGAACTCCCAAGTCGAACACTACATCTCGCCTTCTATATCTTCACATGTGCTTCTCCTCTCATAACATTCCGAAGGGCCATTCCACAATGCATCACCTCACCCATGACAGCTTGTTCTCAAGAGATCTACGAATGAAGATTGAGAACAAATCTTGAAAACTTATCCATTGCGTTCCTATAAATTCCTATCAACATAGTGTCTCTCAACTTTTATAACAAAAGCTCCCATGTATCTTGAGGGTGAATTGCTTATAAACCTCTCAATCCTTATAGAGAGTGCCTCTTGCTTGTCTCACAAAGGCTTACATGTATTCAAAAGATTGTTGGACTTTGAGCTATGTGGAAGCACGTGAACAACACAAGGAAGAAGAAGAAGCTTGGAGCACAACACACAATACTGAATGTATTACCAAGAGAATTCAAAAAGATAAGTGGCATGTTAGGGTTATAAGCGTATATACAACCTAGGGGAAAAAAACCTCCTAAAGAGAGAAAAAAGAGCCCTGACGGTCCTAGTGTCTTCACATATATCACTACCTAGATATATCAACAAGTCCCCCATCGGAGTGATGCAGTGAACAAGGAGTCGACACTCATGTATAAGGAAGCATCAAACTATGTGGAATCAATCCACAAAAGGAAGTAAGCCAAAATCTTTGCATAAAGCTTCAAACTTCTACCTAGGTAGAGCCTTCATGAAAAGGTCTCCAACGTTCTCCTGTGTGGGCACATATGCCAAATTGATATCTCCGACAGAGAACCTCTCCCTGACATAATGTTAGTTCACTTCAATGTGCTTAGTGGGACCATGGAACACAAGGTTCCTCACAACTGCTAATGCGCTCTGACTGTTCGTGAAGATGGTGGTGGCAAAAGACTAACCAACACCCAAATCAACCATAAGGCATTTGAGCCACAAATGCTCAAAAATCGCTATGAAGGTTACCCTAAACTTAGCCTCACAACTAGAAATGGGAACAGTAGGCTTCTCCTTGCTCAACCAAGATATGCATGAGCTACCAAGCATGAAGCTAAAACCATTGGTGGATACATGGGTGTCATAGAAACAAGCCCAATCAGAGTTAGAAAAAGCATGTAAATCTAGTGGTAGTGATCCCCCCTTCGGATAAAAGAATCCAGGTAGTTGGGTACCAATCAAGTAGTGAAAGATGTGCTTAACCGCCTGCCAATGTTTGACACCTGGGCAATGCATAAACCTGCTCATCTTTGAAACAACAAATTGAATATCTGGTCAAGTAATGCATAAGTAAATCAAGCATCCAATAGCATGTTGATAGAGAATAGCATCAAATGCATCTCTAGCATCATGAAGACTCAACCGTAAACCTATCTCCATAGGAATGGCAATAGGCTTCCACTCTTCAAGGCCGAAATGCTCCAATAATGTGTCAATATATTTTGTTTGACACAAAGCTATTCCACCATCGACTTGCATAAATTGAATGCCCAAATAATGATGCAAATGCCCCAAATCTAACATCTCAAATGAGGCATGCAAATTAGCCTTAGAATCAGCAATATGCTTCTCATGAGGAACAATGAGCAACATGTCATCAACATAGACAACAATGATCAAAAGCACATCATCTACACACTTAACGTATAAGGTGATCTTAGTTGGATTGTTCTCAAAACCATGTGCAATCAAGTAGGCATGTATCTTTTCATACCAAGCATGTGGGGCCTGTTTCAAACCATATAATGCATTTTCAACCTACACACTTTTTTTACGTGCCCTTTCTGCACAAAACTATGGAGCTGGAAAACATACACTTCTTCATGCAAGTCACCATTCAGAAATGCAATTTTAATGTCCAATTGATGTATGTTCCGACCATGATGACCTCCAAGTGCACAGATGCTACGAACTATTATCGGGATCTTACTCATATGCACACAGAGGTTATAGATGTTGAAAACACACAAAAAAGTAGACACGTCATGAGACGAGATAGAATGCAGTATTGGGTGCAATCGCCCCCCATGCACTCTGTTTCGACAGTCCACAGAGTGCATGGATTTTAGGAATTTTATATTATGTTGAAATAGTGGTTACATGAGAGCAGCTTCAAAAAGCACACGTGAAAGTAAAAGTTGGTAACTTTTGTAGAAAGCTTTTGCTTTTAATATCAAAAATTACAATCTACAATGACCCTTATTCTAACCACTACTTTACTAACTATTTCTAAAAATAGTACCCTTTACGCGGGTTTATTTACAAACTATTATAAACCGGATTATTGATGTTCGCCTTTTCATGCCTTTCACGCCCTCATGAACCTTGAAATGCTATATCAAAAACATCAAAACACATTAATACTTTACTAACTATTTCTAAAAATAGTACCCTCTATGTGGGTTTATTTACAAACTATTATAAATCCGATTATTGATGTCCACCCTTTCACGCCTTTCAAGCCCTCACAAACCTTAAGCTGCTATATCAAAAACACCAAAACACATTAATACATTAATAAATTAACACTCCAACAATTCCTTGTTCAACACATTCCATAATTCATATCATGCCCCTCAATTGAAAAAAAGCAACTGACCTCAGTTGATAAAATAAAAATAAACATGGATGGCCAATCACATGTTCCATCACTGAACGAAAATAAGCATGTTCCATGTAAAAACACATGCATGGAAATGTTCATGGAAGAGTTACATTAATGTGTTTGTGTATGATATGCAGAAATTAAGTGGTCATAACGGGGTGTTAATTGTGTTTTATGTACCCATGGACATTCTTCAATAGAGTGATTTTTGTACTTAACTAATATCGATGATATTGAGTACCTGTGTGTAGTAGTGTAGAACAAATTTTTGAAGGGCAGGGTAAAGGATGGCACCAAGGGACCAAATATCAAAGTGGGCGCCAAGACGTCCAAAACTGGAGTTGGGCGCCAAGACGTCCAAAATCTGGAGTTGGGCGCCAAGACGTCCAAAGTCTGGAGTTGGGCGCCAAGACGTCCAAAATCTGAAGTTGGGCACCAAGATGTCCAAAATATGGAGTTGGGCACGAAGACGTCCAGATGGTAGAGTTGGGCGACTGCGTGCCCAAGGCATGCCCAGACAAGCTGACCTGACCAGGCGGCCAAGTGGGGCCTAGCCACTCATCATTACACGTCAAAGTCTGGTGGCAGCCAGGCTGACAAATGAAACCGTCTAATGCATTAACTTCCCATTACTCCCATGTAACAGACTTACCTATTGTACCGGTTCCTCACCTCTCTCCTATAAAAACGGGAAACCTCAAGAGAAGGGATATGAGATAGAGCATATAGTGCACACTACAGGAGAATATAGCTGAGAGTGAGAGCGGGCTTAGAGCTCGTAGATGGTAGATTCTTGCTCATGTTATTTACTTATGTTGCTTATGTTGCTTATGTTATTTGCTGATGCCACTTATGTGCGAATAATTGGAGGTTGTATTCAGTTGTTTGTTTTGCGTTTGAACGATAAGTAGTATTCCATTGTTTTGTGTTTGAATGATAAGTAGTATGCTTAGTTGTGGTATGATTAGCTAATGGCTGGTATTCAGATTGTGTTACATTTGTCTTTCTAGTTAGTGTGGTCTTGTGCTCTATTCTGCTCCATGCTTGCTGCTGCTGTGACTCTTACTTCTAAGTGTAGTTTCTAGTGATGATATGGAGGCTTGGTGATACGTGTCTATTATGGTAATGTGCTTTAATGTGTTCATGTGCTTACATATGCTCTAGGAGTAGTGCATTTTGCATTCCCTGCACCCACACACTTCACTTCACCACCTACAGGTGAAAGACACCCTCACCTCCTTCCTTGCTTACCTAAGTACCCGATCTATCCCCTCTCATCTCTTCCCTTCCAAAAACGACCTACCCTTCCCTTCCTTGTCCTCCCTCTAAGTAACAAATTTTCTATGCTCTATCATTTGGCACCTCCCCTCTATGGTTGACTAAGATCACTTCCCTTCCTTCTCCATCATTCTAAGGCAAACACCCCTCCACTCCTCCCTCCTCCCTACCTAGAACAACTCCTCCTCCCACCTCTATTCTCATGACCTCGGTGATACCTACCCTCCACTAAGGCGACTTCTCCTCCCAACTCCCACCATGGGCGACCTCTCCACCCAACTCTACTCTACCCTACCTCCTCATCCTTGGCGACCTACCTCCCAACTCCCACATTGGGCGACCCTCCTCCCTCTCAACCTCTATGGCCAAGACTCCGCGACCCTCATCCTTCCAATTTGCCAACTTGGGCAACCCTCCTCCCCCTCAACCTCTATGGCCAAGCTGGGCGACCCTCATCCTTCTAATTTGCCAACTTGGGCGACCCTCCTCCCTCTCAAGCTCGATGGCCAAGCTGGGCGACCCTCATCCTTCTAATTTGCCAACTTGGGTGACCCTCCTCCCTCTCAACCTCTATGGCCAAGACTGGGCGACCCTCATCCTTCCAATTTGCCAACTTGGGCGACCCTCCTCCCTCTCAACCTCTATGGCCAAGACTGGGCGACCCTCATCCGTCTACTTTGCCAAACTTGGGCGACCCTCCTCCCTCTGAAGTTCTTAACCAACCTGGGCGACCATCCCTCAACTCCTCCTCCCATACAAAATTGAGCGACACTCCTCCAAAGTTGCCCACCTGAAAATACGTAGAGTTGTCTAAGGCCAACCCTCGTGGAGAGGCGACCGTCCCTCCTCATCCATCTACGGTAGGAGACTTCCCCTTTAATTAAGGCCTCCTCAGCGCATCCGTTCCCTTCCTATTTAGGCGACCTCCACGACTCAGCAGCCAAGTACTCCAGCACCCCACACACTGAGCGAGCCCACCCTCTTCACGTTACAAGAATTGCATGGCCATTTGTCTTGATGTCCATATGGCAAGCACCAACGAGGGCGCCCGTGGCATAATTAACCAACCGACCATTCTTCAGATAACGAGAGGGTCTACCCCGAGAAATTGAAGACCAACCTTCACAATCCTCGACACCCCTTCTTCCTAGCAACCGTGCCTCATCCACCCTTAGCTCCTTGGCAGAATCTATTGCACCAGCAGACACCAGAGGAAGACATGAAGCTTCGATCGAATCTCATAATCCCTGCCATGACTAGATCCAAGTGCCTTCTGCCAGATCTTTGCCATTTACCTTACTAATAACGATGCCAGCCTGCCTTAAACATATCCTCTAAGAGTCCTAGAGAGCTCGAGAATATATCCACCATCAAATCTGTTATCAATTGTCTGAGAGTCCTGGAGAGCCTGAGAATAGCCATCGAATCTGCTATCGATTGTCTGAGAGTCCTGGAGCGCCCAGAATATATTTGCCAGCGAGTCTGCTAAAGTTGTAGCCCATTATATACCTGCACACTATAGTTACCATGGCAACATCTTCACTAGAAATTGAAGAAACGTTTTCAGAGTTCAAAACGGACACCGAAAGTGCAACGGGCCAATCCAGTTCTAATGGGGACTCCAGCGATTCACTCTATGTGGTCTCTGAGGAGAATCCCTCCGAGTCCGAGTCACTTGATGAAGAAATTTAGCATGATGAAAGAACATCTCCAGCAGCAAACACTCAACAAAGTACCCAACAAGCTACATCATCAGCAAATGTGGCAAATGTGGCCACAACCACAAAGATCATCATTTCCATCCCTAGGGAAAACTCTTTGAAATTGGACTTAAGCATATGTGGTAAGCTTCAAAACTCGTTCACTGTAGAAGAATTGAAGAATATGGGTTTACTCACAATAGCAAATGCTAATCTCCCCTCACTTAGTGACCCTCTGACTTGTGGTATGGAGATCTTAACACTCTTCAAAACTCGTTCACTATAGAAGAATTGAAGAATATGGGTTTACTCACAATAGCAAATGCTAATCTCCCCTCACTTAGTGACCCTCAGACTTGTGGTATTGCAGGCATGTACGGCTAGTTTCTCAACTCCGAATTGTATCAGGTAATGATCAAGCGGCTCCTATTATTCAAGGCATTCTTCCTCCTCAAGGATAATTTACATTTCATCGGTGTGAAAATATGTGAACCCCTTCTCCTGCAGATGCTCGCCGAACGAAAATTCTCCTGCAAATGCTCGCCGAACGAAAGAAAAGATATGGGTAGCAGGTAGGCAAAAGGGCTCTTACCTTCAAAGGGGTAGGAGGTCACATTATGATGTACATATATAGGTACTTTGCAGCCCTCCATTCAAAAGACGGGTCGCGACCGGCATCATCTAAACATCCACATGCAGCGCACCCTCGGAAGAAACGAAGAGTGAGGATTCAGAAAGATTCCAGGGTGCTCCTCGACACTCTTTCAATCGACCATCAAGGATATGCTAGAGCATCAAAAAAGGTATGCACATCAGCCAACACCCCCTTTCCGCCTATCAAACTAGTGCCTACTTCATCTAGAAAAGCTTCTCCTTTCGTCCAATCCACTCCACCTTCACAAACCCCACACACTTCAGATGCACCTACTGCACCCATTGCCCCACCTCATTCCACTCCCACTCCCCCTCCCGCTTCCACCATATCCACTCCATCACCATTGATCCACCCATTGACCCAATTCATCTCCAATTTCCATCATGTCCCACACCACCACCTTCCCCTCCACAACCTGCACCACCCCACTCCCCATTCCCCCCGGCCACCATCTCATCCCCCTTCGCCTCTCCCACCAGCATCGACATCTATTCCCCAAAATAATACACCCCTCCCACCTACGCAACCTCAAACCTCTATTCAACCACCCCCGTTTGAAATACTACCCTTTCCACCACCATTCCGATTCTCTCCTTCCCGCCATAACCCCGCTACAGATTTACCTCCGCATCCATTTCTTGATGCATCTAGTGCAGAGCAACAACAGCTATCCATGAATGAGAGATACAAAAAGCAAACCTGGCCCTTAGTTCCCGATCACTTACAGAATATGTGCCAGATGGATGTTGCCAAAAACAAACTTTTTGAAATTACTAACAAAATTATGGAAGACAGGCAGGCTTGTATGGATTTAGAGAATCGGCTACGCAATCATGCTCACATGTTGAGTGAAGAATGTCTTAGAGTAAGCCTCGTCAACAAGGAAATGTACATGCAGATTCTAGAATTATCTGGACACTTCAGGGATGCCAACCGACTTGAAAAGAAGGTACAAAACTTAGAAGCATTTCTGCAGGATGAAGAAGAAAAGACCACAAGGCTGAAGGCTGAAAATAAGGAACTTAAATCAGCTAACAAGAAACTCTTGGCTGACAATGCACTGCTAAAGAGGCAAAAGGATGCACTCAAATCCAAATTTAGTGCATTAAAAGCTTTGCTCACATCTTCTAACACGGAGGACCTCACCCCACCACCAACAACAGGAGAAAAAGACCAGGAAGTTACTCCAAATGAAGACCAGCAGGACACTTTAGCTGAACATCGAAGGCCTGGGAAGGAGCCTGCATGTGACTAGTTTCATGGTCATTTGGACAGAGATCATTATTTTTTGCTGCCTAGTTTCCTAGTATTTTATTTTATTGTTGCACAGTGTCATAGTTTTTATGTTGCACCAGTTGTATAACTCTTCATGGAACTTTATTTTGTACTAGCAGAACTCAGAATTATTTTTGGAAGCTCATGATTTATCCACTCCACTTTCTCTCTGGAAATATTTGATGTGATCACTCCATTTATTCTCTTGTAACACCTCAATTATTCATTTTTCCCTTCTCTCCAAGACGGAGAGACACTAGTGGCGGGCAACTTGTAGAACAAATTTTTGAAGGGCAGGATAAAGGATGGCACCAAGGGACCAAATATCAAAGTGGGCGCCAAGACGTCCAAAATCTCGAGTTGGATGCCAAGACGTCCAAAATCTGGAGTTGGGTGCCAAGACATCCAAAATCTGAAGTTGGGCGCCAAGACGTCCAAAATCTAGAGTTGGGCCCCAAGACGTCCAAATGGTAGAGTTGGGCGATTGCATGCCCAAACAAGCTGACCTGACCAAGCGGTCAAGTGGGGCCCAGCCACTCATCATTACACGACAAAGTCTGGTACTGGCGGCGGCCAGGCTGAGAAATGAAACTGCCTAATGCATTAACTTCCCATTACTCCCATGTAACAGACTTACCTATTGTACCGGTTCCTCACCTCTCTCCTATAAAAAGGGGAAACCTCAAGAGAAGGGATATGAGATAGAGCATATAGTGCACACTACAAGAGAATATAGCTGAGAGTGAGAGCGGGCTTAGAGCTCGTAGATGGTAGAGTCCTACTCATGTTATTTACTTATGTTGCTTATGTTATTTGTTGATGCCACTTATGTGAGAAGGGATATGAGATAGAGCATATAGTGCACACTACAAGAGAATATAGCTGAGATTGAGAGCAGGCTTAGAGCTCGTAGATGGTAGAGTCCTGCTCATGTTACTTACTTATGTTGCTTATGTTATTTGTTGATGCCACTTATGTTATTTGTTGATGCCACTTATGTGAGGTTGTATTCAGTTGTTTGTTTTGTGTTTGAACGATAAGTAGTATTCCATTGTTTTGTGTTTGAATGATAAGTAGTATGATTAGATGTGGTATGATTAGCTAATGGCTGGTATTCAGATTGTGTTACATTTGTCTTTCTAGTTAGTGTGGTCTTGTGCTCTATTCTGCTCCATGCTTGCTGCTGCTGTGACTCTTACTTCTAAGTGTAGTTTCTAGTGATGATATGGAGGCTTGGTGATACGTGTCTATTATGGTAATGTGCTTTAATGTGTTCATGTGCTTACATATGCTCTAGGAGTAGTGCATTTTGCATTCCCTGCACCCACACACTTCACTTCACCACCTACAAGTAGTACATCATGATCAATTTTTCTCAGGAACTAAGATTTCAAATTGTTCTTCAATTGAAGGAGGGTCATTAAGAAGTGGAGTGAGTGGTAAAGTGCCTTTAACGGGTTTAAGTAAACTAATATGAAAAGAGTTATGTATATTCCAATGAGATGGTATATCTAATCTAAAATAATTATCATTGATGTTTTGTATAATGCAAAATGGTCCATAATAGCATGGTGCAGGTTTAATTTTAGGATGCTGAAGAATATTTTTGAGACATATTTTAATGATACACAACCATACAAGATCATTTTCCTTAAATTCCTTGGCTAATCGTTTTGTATTGACATTGCATGTATAATATTCTTGACTTTTCCTAATGTGCTTTTGAACATCGTGAAGTATAAAAATGTGATCTTGAGAAATAGAATCAGCCATCGGAATGCTAGTTTGAGTAAGTGACATGGGAGTGGGAAGCCTTTTACCATAAACAATTTCAAAAGGTTGCATGTGCAGTAGTGGTGTGTGTGGTGTTATTGTAAGCAAATTGAAGCAATGGCAACTTTTCATCCCAGTTAGCGGGATTATCTAATGAATAACAATGCAATAAATCAAGAATAGTACTATTTGTAGCCTCACTTTGTCCATTACTTTAAAGATGAAATGCAAAGCTAAAATCCATTTTAGAGCCAAAATGTTGAAATAAGGCAACCCAAAAATGATTACAAAATCTAAAATCACGATCAGATAACATTACTTTAGGAAATCCATGATGTGAGAAAATTCATTTAATGAATAATTTTGCAGCCTGAGGTGCAGATAAAGTTTTTCTACAAGGAATGAAATATGCATATTTACTAAAGATATCAACTATTGTCCAAATCATATCATTATGTGATGAAGTGATAGGAAGACCTATGATAAAATCCACAGAGATTTGTTCCCATGGTTCATTCAGAATGGGGAGTGGCATTAATAATCCAAATGGTTTACCATGATGACGTTTTACATGCTGACATACAATGCATTGAGAAACATAATGTGCAATATTGTTTTCCATGTGTGGCCAAAAGAAGAAATCTTTGCAAGTAGAAATGGTGCTCTGTATGCCTCTATGACCCATGTAAGATGGTTCATGCATTTCTTTGATGACAAAATCTTTAAAAGCTTGGGTTATACACAATCTATGTTGAAACTGTAGTAAACCATGATGAAATCTATAATCTTCATCAAATAAAGACGCACCATTATTGAATGCATGCCATGCACGTGGAAAATACAAATCATATGCATAAGTGGAAATCATTTCTTGAAAAGAAATGGGAGAAATATTATGCAAAACAACAGAATGTGAAGGAAAACAGCTAAGAGCATCAACTACAACATTAGCTTTACCAGGTTGATATTGCATCATGGGTCAGAAATTTTGAATGAATGAATCCCATTTAAGATGCCGATCAGAGATTAAGAGCTGATTTAATAAATGCTTAATAGCTTGTTGATTGGTTTTGATTAAGACTTCAGAGCCCATAAGATAGAATTCCCAAATTTGCAAAGCATGCACAATTGCTAACAATTCTTTATCATATGTGCATTAATTCTTTTATGAGGATTTAAGCTTCTTAATCTTAAATGCAATAGGATGATCATTTTGCATTCAAACAACACCTATTCTTGAACCACTACCATCAATAACAACATGGAATGGTTGTGAAAAATCAGGTGACTGTAAAACAGGTGCATGTGAAGTTGCATGTTTGAGTTTTTCAAAGGATCCATGCAAATTTTATTTTCATTTTCAATAACAAGGTAAGAGGTAATGCTAAATAAGAAAAATTTCGAACATCTATAGAAACTAGCCAACCCAAGAAAAGAATGAACATCATTGACAGATTGTGGTGTAGGCCATTCTACTATCACTTTAATCTTTTTTGGATCCACATGCACGCCTTCATTTGAAATAATATGTCCTAGATATTCTAGCTTACGTTGAAATAAGTAACTCTTTTTAGGATTAGCGTAAAGTGTGTTCTCTCGTAGCAAATGAAAAATTGTTTTAAGATGCTTTTCATGCTCACTATCATTCTTACTGTAAACAAGTATATCATCGAAGAATACAAGAGCAAAAGCTTGTTAATCAAGAAAAATGTTGTTCATCATTCCTACAAATGTAACAAGGGCATTAGTAAGTCCAAAGGGCATTACCATAAATTCATAATGGCCGGTTTGAGTTCTAAATGTCATCTTAAAAATATCACTTTGCATCATACGTATTTGATGGTAACCCGATTGAAGATCAATTTTACTAAAGATATAAGCTCCTCGTGACTTATCTAAGAGATCATTTATTCAAGGAATAGGGTATCTATTCTTCATTGTGATCTTGTTAAGGGCTCTATAATCAATGCACATTCGATAAGTTTTATTCTTCTTCTCTACTAAGAGAACTGGTGCTCCAAATGGGGAAGAACTAGGCCTTATAAGTCCTTTGTGGAGTAAGTCTTTCACTTGGTTTTCTATTTCCTTTTGATGTAGTGGAATGCAATCAGTAGTGAGGCTTTATAGAAGATATCAAAGGAGAGATATGAGAGTAACTTTGGTAGCCACTCTCAGGAATCCTCTTGTAAGGAATTGAACTCACAACCTCTTGGTTAGGAATGTGATGGACTAACCACTTGCCCCAAAAGCCATGGTTGAGGATTACTTCCTAATCCTCCCTCTTAGGGTGTAGTTCAACCATCTCCTATCTTGCAACGTTGTGATTCAACCATCTCCTACCTATTACTTTATTACATTCTTCCCCCCCTCAGTCAATCATTGTCCTCAATGATCTACTCTTGTATCCCTCTAACTCCCTAGGTGCCCTTGAATTGATGTCCTCAACCTCCCATAGTTTCTTGAACCTTGTTCGCAACCTTGGTGTCTTGAACCCTGTTCTCAATCTTAGTATCTTGAACCTTGTTCTCACCCATGTTCAGTATCTCTCTAACAGGGTGGTCCTAATCATTAGTTTGTTACACCTCCTAAAAGAAGTCCCTCATCCTTTGACGCAAGAGAATTAAGAACTATAAAAGTACCCCCTCTTTAGACACTCGATGAACCTTTTAAATACGAGGAGAGAAGCCCAAAAAGAAATAGATATGAGAGTACATCAGTTGCCCATGAAGATGTATATGTTTTTCAGCCCTGTGGTTCTGTGCAAGAAGGTCATAAAAACAAAATGTGTAGGTTCGAGAAGGCATTGTACAAATTAAAGAACTACTTGCTTGGTATGAGAAAATACATGCTTACTTATTAGCACTCTGATTTCATAATAGTCCAACTAAAAAAATCACCCTACACGTGAAGAGTGTAGATAATGTAATTCTCATCAATTTTATTTATGTGCATGACATATTTTTCACTTATCCTAATGAGATGCATATTCTTTAGTTTAAAGCCGATTTGCATGCCTCTTTTGAAATGTCATATCTTGAGCATTTGCATAATTATTTGGGCATTCCGCTTATGCATGGATGAAGGCATTGCTTTGTGTCACACAAAATACATTGACACTTTATTGCAACATTTTAGCTTTGGGCTTTAAACCCATTGCAATTCCCATGGAGACAAATTTATGATTGGATCTTCATGATGCTAGAAATGCATTTGGTATTGGTCTCTACAGGAAGTTGTTAGATGCATTATTTATGCATGCATCACTTCGCCTGATATTCACTTCGTTGTGTCCCAAATATGCAAATTTATGCATAGTCCAAGTATCAAGCATTGGCAAGCAATTAAGCACACCTCTTGCTACTTATCTCGTACTCAAAGCCTTGGGTTGTTTTATCCCAATGGGGGATCAATACCTCCACATTTGCATGCTTTTTTCTAACTCATATTGGACTCGCTATTATAACACTCATGTGTCCACAAGTGGTTTTTGCTTACTGCTTGGTAGCTTGTGCATATTTTGGTTCAGTAAGAAGTAGCCTACTATGGCAACTTCTAGTTGTGCAACTTAGTATAGGGAAACTTTCATGGCTAGCATTGAGTGTATGTAGCAAATAATTTATGGATGATTTGTGTGTTGGAGTTGAATCTAGAGTGGATTCGAACTCATGATCTCTCGGTTAGGAGTTTGATGGGCTAATCATATGTATCAAAAGCCATGATGAGGATTACTTCCTAATCCTCCCTCTTAATGTGTGGTTCAATCATATCCTACCCATCGTTCCTAAGCCTATTTCACTAAGTTGATCTGGCTTGAATCTCCAAAAAGCTTCCTCTGTTTCTCCATTCGAGAAGAGTTCTATGCTTTTGTTGTCTTGGGGAACCCACTCTGGGGTAATCACTCTGGTCAAGTCAGATTGACCTCGAGAATTCTTGGGTTCTCATCCTAGGTCTCCTTGCCCTAGCTCTCATATCTCCTTCTCAGGGATGACATTTCCAAACTCATCTGTCTTGTCTGCTAAGCTGGTAACCACATACATGGTTCCTATTTGCTTAGCAATATATGGACCCTCTTTGAATTTAACCAGTGGGTGTTCAATTCGAAGGGTTGATCGAGATTTTTGAGTTAGACAAATGACTGCCTCAGACCATCCTCATAGATGCATGCACCTAATCCGTTGGGTATGTTTTCTTCATTTCGACGAGAAGGTTAGTCCTAAAGCACTATACACGAGTATGTTTTGAATCAAATTATCTCAAAAAGTGTGCATTAAGGTTAGAAATACGCAAGAATATGCCTCCTTCTTACGCCAAAAGAAAATTGAAAATTCACTAGATTTACATTAAGGGAAACTTGAAATCAAGCAAAACAAGACTACGTACAAGAGAGAATTAGAAGGAGATGCATCCAAAGGTCTTCGATCACATGGGAGTTGAAATTTTAGTCCGTTTGGCATGTACTGATTGAGATAAAGAATTTTTTTCTTACTTTCACAAATTCTCCATAGAGGAATCACGACCAATGCAAAAGTTCAGAAGCTTATAAATTCCATCCCATTGATGCAAGAGTTGCCATTGAAAGGAGGAAGATATTGGTCATATCGCTTATGTGCATGCAAAAAGCTAAAGGATTTGGGTTTCTTTGCAAAGGATTCTCAAGTTGGGTTCATAGTTCCCTTCGCACAAAACTATCTTAGGGGAAGTGATTGGTTGCTCGCCGATCCTATGGAATGCAATGACTTGAATGCCTTTATAGAAGATATCAAAGTAAAGACATGAGAGTAACTTTGGTAACCAATTTGAGGAATCCTCTTTAGAAAATTCCTTCATCCTTTGACGTAAAAGAATTAAAAACCATAAAAGTACCACCTCTTTAAACACTCGATGAACTTTCTAAACACAAGGAGATAACCTAAAAAAGAAATAGATCCCCCCCATAAGGGTTTGGTAGGCTTGTTAACTTGATTTGTATCTCCTCC
>CM035434.1:98183424-98190924 GCA_020310875.1 Ceratopteris richardii
CTCGAAGTAGGCCCAAGAAAGGTGGATCATCGTCTAGGCTGGCAGGGATGGAAGGCTGCGATGGGGGAGGTTGGGGTGGTGGTGCCGGAATAGGCTGGGGAAAAATGGGAGATGCTGGAGGCGAGTGATGCGGATGGGAGGTGGAGGCAGACTCAACAGAGATGGCAGGAGATGGGAGGGGCTGGGAGGCACCTGCCGGGGGGGGTGACGGGATGGGTGAGGCAGGGACGGGGGTGGGAAAGGAATCTATCAGCCGGGTACGGACTCTCCGAGCGGGAGGAGGAGGGGATGCTGTCCTGGAAGGGGGTGGCGGAGGATGGGCGTGGGGAGAATGGGCAATGGAATGTGTAAGATGAGGGGGGTCAATACAATGGCTAGATGCTATGGTGCGTGTACCAGGCAGATGGAAAAGCCAAGCTAAGACGGGGGCGGAATAAACAGAAAAGGAACGAGTGCCGCGATGGAGGCCATCATGGAAACGTCGAGAACGAAGGAGAAATGACTGGAACATGAGTGTTCCATAGGGAAAGGGTCGGCCATGTAAAAAACAGAAAAGCGGGTCGGCTATATGGATATCATGCAAGGGAAGATCCGCGGATGGACTACGAAATAAAAAGAAGAAAATGAACGAGTGTAGAACGGCGAGCTGGTAGTGAGTGGGGATGGCATCCACGCCATATAAAGATAAGCAGAAAGCGATGGTATCGTCTCGAGATAACCCCGAGTAGAGGGTCTGAGGAGTATGAAACGAAGTGAGGCACGAACCTATACCCGCAGCGACGACCGCAGGGGTGAGTGAGCCGGAAGGAAAATGAGGGAAATCAAGCAGCGCCGTGCGAATGTCGGACCCCTCTGCCTCGGATAAGAGTAGGGAGGCCAGGCGCCACAGACCTGCCTGACGTAGGCAACCCTCTGGAAGGAGATCTATGAGCGGAATGGGAGGCAGAGCTAAATGCAATCGGAGGGACATGGTCGAAGATGGGTCTCTATGGTCAACTATGGAGGACGACGGGGGACGGGGAACGGGTGAGGTGGAATGACTACCTGAGCTGCGAGCGGGGTGTCCACTAGACCCATCGGATTGTGTCGGCACGGATATGTGGGGTGCGGTAACGGGAAGGTGGTGACCAGGGGGAAGAGAGCCGGGACTATATATCGAGGAACCTGAAAGGGATACGCACGGAAGTGAACCCGCTAAGGGCTGGCTACCAGGTAGATGGAAAGGGGTGGAAGGTGTGACAGGGCGTGGGACTGGTGCGCGAGGTACTGGGTGTGCAATGGGGGGGAGGGGTGCCCTAGGGGCAGGAGAAAGGATAGGGACAGGGACGGGCGGGCTGGGGGCTAGGGGGGCAGGTAGGGATGAGGCCCTAGGGAGAAGGGGGCCTACCTCAGGATGGAGAGTACCGAGAGCCAAGGCCGAAGGGGCAAATTCTGAGTATGCCTCAGTAGCCAGTGATGAATCCTGCTGAGGAACGGAAGACGCCATATGTGTAGACGAAAACGCTGTCACAAAGTGCTGTAACCATATGCAACCACAGAGAACAAGGGCTTAAAACGGCAACTCTAGAGGGAATCGGAAAAAACTCTAGAAAAACACTATAATTGAGAACGGGGGACCCAAAATTTGGATCCGGCACACTGAATTACCCTAAAAATGACTGTAAAAACAATAAAAACAGAGAGGTATAATAATAAAAATTAAATAAACAAAGAAAAAAAAAGAAATGCTATACAAAAACAAATAGAAAAGAAAAAGAAAAAGAAAGAAAAGAAATAAATAAAGAAGGAAGTAAAAAAGAAGTAAAAATAAAAAAAAATAATAAAAAAATAAAAAATAAAGAATAAAAAAAATTGAAAAAACAAGAGAGAAAGAAATAGATACCTGTATGGTCGCAGGCCGCCGGGTGAGGCGAAAAAGGAAAATGGGAGGGCCTTTATATAGGGGGGGGGGGGGGGGGGGGGGGGGGGGGGGGGGGGGCGGCGGGGGGGGGGGGGGGGGGGGGGGGCGGCGGGGGGGGGGGGGGGGGCGGGGGGGGGGGGGGGGGGGGGGGGGGGGGGCGGGGGGCGGGGGGGGGGGGGGGCGGGGGGGGGGGGGGGGGGGCGGGGGGGGGGGGGGGGGGGGGCGGGGGGGGTTGGTCGGTTGGTCGGTGGGGGGGGGGGGGGGGGGGGGGTTGGTCGGTGGGGGGGGGGGGGGGGGGGGGGTTGGTCGGTGGGGGGGGGGGGGGGGGGGGGGGTTGGTCGGTGGGGGGGGGGGGGGGGGGGGGGGGGGGGGCGGGGGGGGTTGGTCGGTGGGGGGGGGGGGGGGGGGGGGGGGGGGGCGGGGGGGGGGGGGGGGGGGGGTTGGTCGGTGGGGGGGGGGTTGGCATATATATATATATATATAGATTTTTTTTTTTTTTTTTTTTTTTTTTTTTTTTTTTTTTTTTTTTTTTTTTTTTTGGGAACCCGCAAATTCTTAGGGGGCTTTTTTTTTTTTTTTTTTTTTTTTTTTTTTTTAATAAAGAGCTTTTAAATAGCCCAATTTAGAAAAAAATCAAGGAAAAATCTGAAAAAATTGCCAAAAATTGGCCAAAAATTCTGAAAAAATTCTGAAAAAATTCTGATGAAATTTTCTACATGTTGAGCCTAAAATCCTTCATCAGACCACAGAGACCCTCCATTTATTCCTCAAATTGGGCAATAAAAAGACATCGGAAAGGGATAAAATTGCTAGAAAAATGCTAAAATTGCTAGAAAATTTCCGAAAAAAAAAAAAAAAAAAAAAAAAGTTTGCATGGCCGTGGTTGTGAAATATCTTCTAGGTTTTCTAAAAACACCAATAACAAGGATGAAATTGATAAGGAAAACTACTAAAACTGAGCAAAATATGATGAGAAAGTTATGTACAACCTGGACATATTTGACAGTTCCAGGTGATCCATAAGTCATTAAGTGTGTTGATGATAGGCCTTCAACCTTGAAATGTTGACCAGTGGCAAGGCCTCTCCTTTCAGCGTCTCTAATTCCACAGCACCCAAGTTTAGCATTGTTTTGACTCTATAAGGTCCTTCCCAATTTGGAAGCCATTTTCCTCTCAGTTGTGTATGAAGGTTAGGTCTATGGAGAAGAACCAACATGCCTGCTTCAATGTTGTTGTTCCACAGGTGTCGATCATGTGCCTCTTTCCTCTTCATCTGAGTCTCGATCAATTGTTTTGTTGCTAGGAGACGAATCTCCTCCACTTTATGTAGGGCCCCTATTCTCTGAGAGACATCACAGTCTTTTTTGCCCTGCATGTATGCTATCTTAGGTGAGCCATGTAAAAATTCAAAGGGCTCAATGGGCAATATTCCATAAACCAGTTGAAATGGAGAATATCCTGTGGCCTCTTTGTAAGCTAACCTGTATGCCCATAGGGTACCTTGATAAGCACTGCCCCAGGAAGTGGGTTGTAACATACATTCCTTCCTTAACATTGAGATCAAAACTTTATTTGTCGATTCAGCCTGTCCATTGGCTCTTGGATAGTAAGCACAAGAAGTCCTATGTAGAATTCTATACCTGTTAAAAATCTCCTGTAGGACCTTATTGACAAAATGTGTACCTTGATCTGTACAAATTTCAAATGGGCATCCAAACCTGCAAATGATGTTACTATAAATGAAGTCGGCAACAGTTTGTGCAGTACAGTCGGGGGAAGCAATAGCTTCAGCCCACTTGGTCGCATAATCGGTAGCTACCAAGAGATATTTCTCTCTTTTTGGAATTGTCGGAGGATAGATGGGCCCTACAAAATCCAGCCCCCACTTTTCAAATGGTTGCCAGGAAGTGGAAACAATCAAGGGGTTATGTCTCTGCGTTGTGGGCTTAGGTCCACACCTCTGGCAAACATCACATGCCTTTCCCCATTCATCTGCATCCTTAAATAGAGTAGGCCACCATAGACCAGCATCTAATATCCTCTGACTCATAATATGCCCTGGAAGGTGCCCACCACCTGGTCCTTCATGTGCAGAGTGAAGGACTTTCCTCACTTCTTCTTCCTCCAAGCACTGCCTAAGTCTGTCATCCTTCCCCTTTCTATATAATTTATCTTCAAGGAAGGTGTATGGTCTGCTCTTGAGTAGCAATCTCTTCCTTTGCACAGCACTAGCCGTTTTTGGATACATCCCTGTTTTAATGAAATTCTTGATATCATAATACCAACCTTGGGCCTGGACAGCAAACAGATGAGCATCTGGAAAATCATCATTGATGCCACTAACTTGCTCCATCATGTTGATTCTAGAAAGGTGATCCGCCATAACATTCTCTTTACCTGGTCTGTGGACCACAGAAAAATCGAACTCTTGGAATAACAATAACCACCTCCATATTCTACCAGTGGCTTGTGGTTTGTTGAGCAAGTACTTGAGAGGTTGATGGTCAGTTATAATAACGAATTTTACTCCCAACAAGTAATGACGAAATTTTTGGACCGCAAAAACCATTGCTAAGGCTTCCCTTTCAGTAGTGCTGTAATTCCTTTCAGCCTTAGTCAAAATTCTACTAGCATACTGAATTGGTCTGTCCATCTTAAATTCTTCACTAGGTTGTGTCAAAACTGCCCCCACTGCATAGGCACTGGCATCTACATGTATATGAAAGATTCTTGACCATTCAGGTGTGATCAAAATAGGAGCAGACACTAACCTGGACCGCAATGTTTGATATGCTTTTTCTTCCTCTTCTTCCCATTTAAAAGGTACTTCCTTACCTGTAAGTCTAGCCAGAGGTCTAGCTATCTCTGCATACATTTTAATAAACCTTCTATGGTATCCAGTATGCCCCAAAAAACTCTGGATCTCTTTAGGGGATTTAGGTTTAGGCAACTTTAAGATAGAAATGATTTTGTCAGGATCCGGGGCCATACCTTTAGCTGACACCACATGTCCTAAGAGAGTTCCTTCTGTCACAAGAAAATGACATTTGTTTGGATTGAGCTTTAACTTAGTTTCTCTGCATCTTTTGAAAACATTCTGCAGCTGCCTCAGATGGTGGTCCAAACAATCTAGAGGAGTTTCTTTGTGAGATCCTGAAAACGAAGAGAAGTCATCCATGAAGATTCTAAGTGATTCCAGCAATAGGGGGCCAAAGATGAGATTGACCGTTCTGTTAAAGGTGGCTGGGGCATTTCTGAGCCCAAATGGCATTTTTACATACACATATGTTCCCCAAGGTGTGATAAAAGCAGTCTTTTCTCGATCCTCTGGGTGTATTGATATTTGATTATAGCCACTGAATCCATCCATAAAGCTATATAAGGCATGCCCAGCTACTTCTTCAATGACCTGTTCTGCAAAAGGCATTGGGAAACCATCTGGAATGGTCACCTTATTGAGTGCTCTAAAATCAACACAAATTCTGATTTTATTAGTATTCTTCTTTGGTACTATAACCATAGGGGAGAGCCACTCTGAGTGTTCTACAGGAATGATGATTCCTGCATCCTCCATCTTCTGGATTTCCACATAGACAGCTTCAGCATATTTTGGGTTAAGTCTATAACTCTTCCCTCTTATAGGTTTTGCTCCATCAACCAGAGGGATTCTATGCTCTCCATAAGTTGCCGGCACTCCTTCTAAGTCTTTATAATGCCAAGCAAAAACATCTATATATTTGGTCAAGAATGATTTTACCTTTTCAAGGAGCCCTGGGTGGCTCCACAACCAAGTAGCCACCAAAACTGGCCGATCATTGTCTTGATTGCCTAATTGTATTTCTTGGACAGGGTTTCTCTCCACCAGAGTATCCTCCTTCTCCTCTCCTTCCTTGTCTTTGTCTTCTAGCTTTTCTTGCATTGCTTCATAAGCCGGGGTGTTTTGGATTTCAATCTGTTCTTCCTTATCCTGCATCCATCCTACAGGTATTTCTTGAATTGGAAAAGAACACTCTTCACTAGAATCTTTTACCTTGCCTTTAGCTTTATTAACTTCATT
This sequence comes from Ceratopteris richardii, assembly GCA_020310875.1. NCBI lineage: Eukaryota > Viridiplantae > Streptophyta > Polypodiopsida > Polypodiales > Pteridaceae > Ceratopteris > Ceratopteris richardii. The sequence goes on from CM035434.1 coordinate 98,189,382, forward strand.
TTTTGTAGTAGTCATATCCTCCTCAAAAATGCATTTGAGGGTTGTCTTCCTGCCCCTTCTGTGGTTTGTAATGGGCTCTCCCAATCCATCAACTTGGACTTTTTCCTTATCTTCATTATAACCTTCAATTGTACAACAATTATTAAGAAAAATTCCAAAACAAGAGGAAGAGTTGCCTGCTTGGAGCCAATTTAGAATATCCTCTTCTTCCTCAAAAGCTATTTGGGGTTGATCCTCCGATTCTGTTTCCATGCAAATTCCAACTGCTTGCATCATGCTAGTGTTTCCTTGATTATCTGGGCCCTCTTCTAAATGAATCTGTGTCAGTTCCTGCCCTTTCTTTTGTACCCACATAGTATCCTTGCCCCAATCATGAATGACACTTGCGTGCCTCAGCCATGGTCGTCCAATTAAGAGAGGAAATCCTCCTTCAACCTGGGGTAATCTTAAAACCACAAAATCCAGGATGAATAAATTACCTTGTACTTCAAGTGGAACTTTTGGGATTACTCCCAAGGGCCTTACTTTGCTCTGATCTGCCAAAGTGACAGTGAAATTTGCTGGCCTTGAAGGGTGGAGTCCAATTCTTTTCATTGTATGTTCAGGCATCAAGTTAATGCCAGAACCACCATCCACAATAACTCCTTTAAATTCATGACCCTTGATAGATACTGTCAGCCGAGGACTTTTATAATCTGTAAGGGGTGCTTCCCTTACAATTTTTCCTTCATGTACAACAGCAGTCTTTGCCACCAAACTTGTAGTGGAAGCTTCATCAATTATCTGCAAGAGTTCTGACCTGAACTTCCCATCCATCTTTATTAAATCAAAAATACTAACCTCCTTTTTCATGGACTTGAGTAGTCTGGAGGCTTCTGATTCCTTAGGAGCTTGGGCTCCATTTGACTTATCCAACTCCTCATGAGCCCTGCTGAATGCATGTCCAATGGCATCACTGGTACCTGTGCAGTTTTCCTTTTGCCTTGTGTCTGCACTTGTGGTGGCTAGGTCTTCTGACACACCTTTGTCTCTGTTTAATCCATTAATCAATGATTCTTGACCCATGTCCACTGGAGCCATCCCCTTGCTTCTTGTCTGCACAGTAAAAGAGTCAATTTCTTCTAACTGCACCACCCTGGTAGATGGTGATGGCACCTTAACTTGATTTTCCATTTCTTCTTCCTTCACAGAAATCATTTGGATATGGGGCCCTGATGAAGAGGCTTGATTCTTAGGACAACCATATGTATAATGGTCTCTGGCCTCAGGGCAGTTCCTGCAAGGAGGTGCATTCTCTGGTAGGGTGCACCTACTTTGGTAGTGCCCACATTCTCCGCACCTAAAACAGATTATTGGCCTCCTAGGCCCATTTCCAAAATTATTTCTCTGTCTAGGGTTATAGTTGTTACCTTGATTTTGTGCAGCCATCACATTTGTGGTTGTTGGGGGTCCTCCTTGGGTCCAGTATGTCGTTGCAGGCATTCCTCTTGATTGGCATTCATGGGCCTCATGGCCAATCTTCCTGCATAATTGGCAAGTTACA